>JASDQU010192243.1:0-10931 GCA_032191745.1 Picea mariana | reverse complement strand
TTCAAGGCAATTGTATTACTACCTATGGCCACAACAAGATTATCCCACGAGTATGGTAAAGAGCACAGTAAATTGATACACTTATCTTCATCTGAAGTTTTAATCTCAACAGATACTAACTGACTTACCACAATATTGAAGACATTCAAATGCTCTTCCACTGAGACTCCATCTCTCAACCTTAGGTTGTACAGATTCTTTCTCGGGAATAGTTTATTTACTAGGGGCTTAGACTAATACAACTTCCCCAAATTATCCCATAAATCCATGGTTGTAGCTTCCTCTAACACATTCAGTAATATTGAATCTGAGAGACACAGTCAGATTGTGCTCTTCACCTTCCGATCCAAATTTTTCCAGTCATCTGTTGAATTTCATGTAGGTGCAGTACCTGGATCCACCGTGATCCATTGATCTTTGTCCACCAAAAGATCTTCCATCTTGAGCTTTCACAGCTCAAAACT
This sequence comes from Picea mariana, assembly GCA_032191745.1. Taxonomy (NCBI): domain Eukaryota; kingdom Viridiplantae; phylum Streptophyta; class Pinopsida; order Pinales; family Pinaceae; genus Picea; species Picea mariana. Next base: position 10,467 of record JASDQU010192243.1, on the reverse strand, counting down.
TTGCCCATTAAACCTCTTGATCTTCATTTTCGAACTGCTCTCTATTTCTCTTCACCTGGAGAATCAATACCGTAGATCTCCTACTGAATTTCTTGTAGGTTAGTACCTAGATCCACCGCGATCCACTGATCTTTGTCCACCAACAGAGCTTCCATATTGAGCTTCCACAACTCAAAATTTTTCCCATTAAACTTCTCGATCTCCATGTTCGAACTGCTCTTTATTTCTCTTCACCTGAAGAATCAATACCACAGATCTCCCACTGTAACAAGGCATATCACAGTCTTGAGCGAAACCTTTGACCACAAAGGCATCCCCCTGAAGCCAATAATTGTTATGATACCAAATGTAGATTTTAACCTTGTACAATTATTTACTGCAAACAGATTTTCAGTAAAAGAACAGAAAAGATACAATGGAAAATACACACATTACACAGATATTTTTCCCGTGGAAACTTAAATCGGGAAAACCATCATATTCTATATTCATTCACATCATACATATAGGATCCAACGACATCCAAAACCCTAACCCAATGACCTAGATTAGTCAACAACCCTAATTCCTTAACTGAAAATAGAAAACCATCGGCAAAAACCATGTGTTGAAAAAACACTTAACAATGGACATGAAAATCAAGGTGACACCAAAAACAAGGCAAAAAATGTGACATGTTTCCCTAGCATCCCCCCCTCAAACCCCCCTGCATGCCCGATGCAATGTAGCAGACACTAGAACTAGTCGTGCAAAGAATATAACACATACCCAACATGCTTCTCAGTCCAAGCAATCCCTATCATTTTTGGGAAAAAGATAAAACATACACCAACACTTATCCTGACTAACTTAAACATGGGCCCACCTCTGTGGTTCAATGACAGAAATTGTTCATCGGTCCATGTTGACGAAGTATCAAAAATAGTCAGAGAACATGGAAGAGTGCAAAAACTTGTTGAATCCTTCATTGGTCAATATGCTCAGTGGTGGTGTTATCGCTCTGTAAATTGCCCAGGTTGAGGAGGCAATTCACAAAGGTAACTATCTCAACAAACTTTAGATTGTATCTTGACCTATACAATTAGAGAGGGCTCTCTCATATGTCTAATAACTAGTAATATCTCAATGGATTCATCAATAAGCACACAAAGGTTAGGTTCTGCAATAGAACAAGTTTTGTATTTCTTTTAAAAGGGGTTCGGTATGGAAAGCAGAAGAGGAAGTAACATTGGGCATGGAGTCTTGAAAATATGATTTCATCTATGTCAGCGACTTAGTGATTGGCTTCCCAAGGGACAAAGGCAAGGTGAATGTTGGTATGCAGAGATTTAAAATTAATGAGATATGGTAGCAGAGTAATGGAAACAATTTGATCAAACGAAGAGCACAAAGTTAAGTGAATTCTTCGAATAAACAAACAAGACTGTAGGCTGCTATGTATTGAGCATCGGAGGATGAATTCAAAGCATACAACCAAATGATAAATCATTTAAAGATAATTGAAATGGAGCATTAATAAATGAATTCCAAAGCACATCTTCAAACACTAGAGGAAATGAATGACAGGGGATTTATGAAGTGGAAAATGATCATACATAGGAAAACTGACTGCATAATAACATTGGCAAGAATCTTTGTATTAGGGAAACTTGTACTTCTGCACCTTTACATTAGATTGAAATTCAGAAAAATTACATCCAGCCAAGAATGGTTTCCTTCGGTTCCCCCCCATTTCCTTATTACAAAACAATGCTTAAATAATAAAAACAACACTCAAACTATTTTTATTTTGCTGGAAGTACAATCCCACAAAATCATAAAAAATAGAATACAAAATAAACAAGGTAGCAAATAGAATGAGGAAAAGATATTGAATCCTTTAAATCTGGAAATGTATGGTCATCTGTGTAATTGAAATCCCCTTCGGAAGGCTGCCACCTGGATGCAATGCCTCAAATCTGCTAGAATCAAGACTTCACCTTCTGCTGATATTGAGCCCAAGAATCTGCCATTTTCCACTTATCTTGGATGAATTTATTTAACGAGGATAAAGTTGTCTGTTGATTTGGTGCTTAAAATGTGTAACTAATTGATTCACATGCCCCTTTGACTTCCATCTGTTCATTTTCAACTTTTGATAATGCATTAGGATGCCAACTATACCATGTTCCTATCCTCGAGCTGCTCAAAATAAGGAAAAAGTTGCCAGCAGTGCCATGATTTTATGCTCAAACTGTGGAGAGATGTTTCCAACTTTTTTTGAATCAAACAAAGAAATAAACTCAGGTGACCTTGCATTCAAATTAATGAAAAATTAATCCCAGTGCCTCATGCAGCTGCATCATAACAGGTTCCAAGCACTTTGTGATGCTCAACACAATATGTGTAGCATCCTCCACTGAAAGCATTGTAGATGGTGGACACATAGCCACTTCTCGTTGAAATGTATGGTACTCTCCCATGATCAATAATGCATCAATATTGCATAGAAATTTAAAATTAGTCCCAAGTTTTATTTTACTCCAATTTGGTCATAGATCTGAAACTTATTGAGCAATAGATCCCATTCTCACAAATACAGTGTCTTTCAAATTCTCCAAGCTTTGATGGAGCTCATCCTGTTGTTCAGCTGCCAAAAGCATTGCATAACTTTGACAGAATTATCATAACAAGATGGAACATAACTTCTTGTTGATATATATTCTTCAGGCATAAGTGATCAAAATCAATAGATCTGCTCAATGAGTATGTTTCACAGTGTGTGTCTTGGTGTCTAGTACCCATCTGATTTCAAGGAACCCTATAACCCATATGCTCATTTTCACAACATCCACCAAATAATATAGCAGCACAATCTAATTTTGGGGCAAATGACATTTTGTATCATGTGTCTTCACAGCATTAGAGCCATCTCTGGATCATTTGCTTAAAAATATTTTTATTTCCATAACATAATTAGTATAGAGAGGACAACATTCATTCTTATTCATTTCACAAACAAAAATGATCGAGGCCTCCTCCACTTTGCGCACGGTGATGAGAGCTTCAAAAATGGTGTTGTAACTCTTTAAAATCAAGAAAGGTGCCATTAGACACCATCTCGTCTAAGAGACGGAAGGTAAGGTCAACCTGGGTTTTGTTTGCATGTACAGAGGAACTTTCCCCAAATCAGAAAGAAACAATCCACTCCTCGGGGTGTACAAGAATTCAAAGTCTAAACCCTTGTCACTATCAGAAACTGCCCTAAATCTAGCAGCTTCCTTATGTGTTCTAGATGGAGTTTGTTTAAGGTAAGCACCCGGCATCTTGAAAGGAGTGTATTATTGACTTCAAATGAAGGATTCTCTGTGGTAGCTCTAATGAAAACAATACTTCCATCCTCAATCACTAGTAAAATAACATCTTGTTGTGCTTTGTTGAATATATGAACTTCATCCACAAAGAAAAAAGTGCACTGGCCCATTCTCTTCATGCGTTTGGATTCCTCCAAAACCTCTCGCACTTCTTTAAGCCCACTTGTAACAGCTGAGACTGATGAAAACCCGTAGAACACCGAATTGGCAATAGCTCTGGAAAATGATGTCTTACCTGTATCATGAGGCCCCCAAAAGACTATTGAAGTGATGCGATCACATTCAAGCAATGAGCGAGTAATACAATTCTTACCCAGTAGATGGTCTTGCCCCACAACTTCATCTACCCAAAGGGAAACGCATTCTTTCTGAAAGCGGGGCAGTGCTTGATAGATTATCATACTCCACAACTGCTTGTCCATTCGAGTTTGGAAACCGGTCAAAACAGACACAAAGTGATATCAAGCTTATTTGGCAATCCGCATGCATGACTCAGGGAAAACAACTTCACAACAACTATGCAAGATCCCTGACACCGTAGACAGCTGTAGAAACTTCTTAGCACCTGAACTCCATTATGAATGATGCATTGGTGGCTCGAAACTTGCGCACATTGGTTGCCAATGCCTAGTCATTCCTTGACACATTAACTCCATTTGACATATGGGCGCATTGAGTCTAACTCTGCGTTCTATATATTTTTTTAAGTTTTGGGGATTAATCCCGCGTTCTATATATTTTTTTAAGTTTTGGGGATTAATCCCACATGCACGAAAGAAAGTAATTCTTTAGTGTCTATATGTGCCAATAGTTACATTTTATTCCAATGCTTGGGTGTTGGCTTGTATGTTGTTACTCGACTTGTGGTCGTATGATGTTGCGTGCTAAACTAGCTCGGGGGCTTAGGCCTACGGGCTGTTATTTTTTTTAATGAAATTTTCAAAAATCCCTACAAAAGCCGAGAAGGCCAATTTTGGATTAAAAGGCCAAATTTGACTAACAGAGCCAAAGTTTAGGTTAATCAAAACCAAAAACTTTGCAAAATAATCTTTTTCCATAAAAGGCCAAATTTGACTAAAAACTTTGTAAAATAATCTTTTTCCATAAAAGGCCAAATTTGACTAAAAACTTTGCAAAATAATCTTTTTCCATAAAAGGCCAAATTTGACTAATAGAGCCAAAGTTTAGGTTAATCAAAACCAAAAACTTTGCAAAATAATCTTTTTCCATACAAACCAATTTGACTAATAGAGCCAAAGTTTAGATTAGTCCATACAAAGGCCGAGAAGGCCAATTTTGGATTAAAAGGCCAAATTTGACTAATAGAGCCAAAGTTTAGGTTAATCAAAACCAAAAACTTTGCAAAATAATCTTTTTCCATAAAAGGCCAAATTTGACTAATAGAGCCAAAGTTTAGGTTAATCAAAACCAAAAACTTTGCAAAATAATCTTTTTCCATACAAACCAATTTGACTAATAGAGCCAAAGTTTAGATTAATCAAAACCAAAAACTTTGCAAATTAATCTTTTTCCATACAAACCAACTATTCATAAAGTTTAGGTTAATCAAAACCAAAAACTTTGCAAAATAATATTTTGCTATACAAACCAACTATTCATAATTTCTTGTCTAAAATGCACCAGAATTTTAACTTGCTTTGAAGTTCGCATGCAAGTACTTGATTTATGCTTGGCCAGAGTCGAGTGTTTTCTGTCGCCTTTAAATCTTCACTATGCGTCATGAGCAATCTGTGTTATGCCTGAAATGGATATCAATCAGAATATTGATTTCCCTATAAATTATAGGGTTCTAACAAATGGGAGACTCATGCTCCTTGATTACAGACATGGACCACCGCTACAATATACTTTGTCGAACAATTTGGAGGGAAACATTTATCAGCAAAAGTCGACATCCAAACCTTCAAACCTAGTTTTGACCCAATACCTCATATCCAATGGTGTGATAATGAATGGAGAAGAGTTGGATATACGGATGAAATAGCTTGTTATCACATGTTCCCAAACACTTTGGATGACATACCACACAAATGGTATAAAATCAAGGAGGCATGTGGCCATACATCCAACTGGACTGAAATAAAGGAAAACTTCATAAGATATTTTGGGTTCATTTCTGAAGAGGCACAATTAAGAGAGACATCATTGGAAATAAATAACTTTCTAGAAAAACCAAACCCTAACCAAGTTGAAAAAAGAGGCAAGGAAAAATTTGACATAAAGTCAACATTGACATGCAATTTTGAGTCGACTCATGATCTAAGCGCTCTTTGGGTGGACATGGAAAACACAAGTTTTACAGGACAAGGCTTCAGATGGAAGAAAATCCACCTAGAAGTAAATAACTATGTGAAGACGATCTTTACCGTATCCAAGGAAGACAAGGAGGATTATAAAAACACGATTTCCAACTGAGCTATAATGAGGTTTTCGAAAGAGAACGACATTTGGATGAATCAAAACCTACAAAATGGATGGATGTAGAGCTAAAAACTAAATAATTCGGCATTTCGACCAAAAATGGCACAGATAGGTGACTATTGGTTAAACAAGAAAACAACGGAAATAGTCGACCTATTCCACAAATATCAAGATGTTTTTGCTCGTGACTATGAGGATATCAAAGGATTTGTACAAGAGATGGGGGAGGTGAAAATCATTCCCATCCCATGGTCTAAACATATTAAGAAAGGACCATACAAATTATCCCATAAATATAAACCCATTGTACAAAAAGAAATTGAGGCAATGTTAGTCACTGGCATCATTTACCCCATAGATAAATCCGAATGGGAAATTCCAATGGTTTTGCAACCTTAAATATAATGACCCAAAGAAATTGAGAATATGGATTGACTTCTAAGGACTGAATAATTTGGCTGTAACCGATCCATTCCCAACACCATTTGTAAACAAAATCATTAATTAAGTCGCAGGACATGAATGTTATTCTTTTACAGACGGCTTCTCTAGGTATAATCAAGTCTCAGTCACCAAAGAAGATCAAGAAAAAATGACTTTTGTATCTGAATTTGGCTCATTTTCATATAGGGTGATGCCCTTTGGCTTAAAGAATGCACCCACAATCTTCTCAAGGATAGTGATCAAAGCCTTTAAAGAATATATTTATAAAATGATGGTTGTTTATTTCAACAATTTGACAATCTATAGCTTGTTAAAATACCACATACAATGGCTAAGAATGATGCTAGAAAGATGTCGACAAATTCATCTATCTCTGAACATCAAGAAATGCATCTTTTCCACCCCAATTTGTATTTTTCTTGGACATATTGTATGCAAAGATGGTATCAAAGTCAACATGGCTAAGATAAAACTAATCCTTCATTTGAAACCTCCAGTAAACCAAAAGAAAATAAAAATATTCCTTGGGTGCACAAACTATTACAAAGAATTCATTTGTCATTACTACGGCATCACATTTTCAATTGACGAGCTACTACAGAAAGAAGTTAAATTTATTTGGAGTCAGGAGTGCAATGAGTCCTTCGAGCTACTAAAGAGAAAATTGGTAGAAGCAGTCATACTACGATTTCTTGATTGGACAATAAATTTTCACGTCCATGTCGACGCATCAAATGTCATTGTTAAATCAGTCCTAGCACAACCATATGATGACATGCTCAACCATCCTAATGCATATGCCAATCAAAAGCTCAATAAATCAGAACACAATTATTCAACGATAGAAAGAGAAGCACTAGCCATGATCTTTGCCCTACAAAAATTTAAACATTATTTGCTAGCAAATCCATTCACATTCTTTACAGATCACCAAGCTCTCAAGTACTTAGTAAACAAGCATGTTCATCAAGGAAAAATATGTCGATGGTTACTATTGTTTCAATAATTTGACTTCGACATCGTATCCCGACTAGGAAAAAAAATGTCGGTCCTGATCATCTATCTCAACTTGAAACAAGAGAAGATTCGACAGGGATAGACGATGACACACTTATTTCAGGTTGAGGTCAACCCCAAAGACTTAGAAGAAATAATGCAATTTTCGGAGGAGGGGAAGGCTCCTGACGATCTTCCTCCAAATAAAGAAGGTTCTAGCATTAAAATCAACATCATTCGCCCTCATGAATGTATATTTGTATAAACTAGGAACCAACAATATATTAAGGAGATGTGCTTTAGAACATGAAAGAGACGATATAATAAAGGAAGCCTATGTTGGCCCTGTAGGGAGTCACTACCAAGCCGACACGACAACATAAAAGATACTTCAAGCAGGTCTTTGGTGGCCAACCTTACACAAACATCGTCGAGCAAAAGTAAAAAAATGTGACAAATGTTAGACGATGGGCCGACCTCTATGGAAAAACGAAATTCCCCTATACTCGATAAACCCTAGTTTATCGTTTGAAATTTGGGCTATTGATTTCATGGGATCGTTTCTGAAGAGAGATCAATGAAGAGGAGCAAAGTACATTATCACCACAATTGAATATTTGACAAAATGGGTTGAAGCCAAACCAGGCGAGTCATGCATAAAGTAAATGGAAGAAAAAATTATATCTGAAAACATAGTAACAAGATTTGGATGCCCCCTAACTTTAATTAGTGATCAAGGAAATCATTTTTCATTGGGACAATCCAAATCCTACTAAATAAATTCATGATCAACCACAAAAAACCAACAAACCATCATCCCCATCCTAATGGTGTAGTCGAATCCTTCAACAAAACTCTTCACAAGGGTCTAACAAAAATATGTGGGATCGACAGGGATGATTAGGATGATAAGGTCCCTATAGTACTATGGTCATATAGGACTACTTATAAGAGTTTGACTAATCAAACACCCTTTAAACTTGTATATAGTTAAGAAGTTGCAATTCCCTTACACTTCTAGGCAAATGCATAAATGGTGGCATCTATCCTAAGATATGACCTTACTCTAAATAAAAAAGAACACTTATACCAGCTAAATAAACTAGAAGAAGAAAGGCTCTTGGCCCTCCATTGGCAAGAAGTGCAGAAACAATAACAAAAATCTTGGCACGATTGACATTTGAGGAAAAAATATATAAAATCGAGAGATTTGGTACTAATGTATGATAGTTGGATAAAAGGGAAACCTAAAAAGCTTGAAACTGCCTAGATGGACCCATATGTTGATAAATATATCCAACCAATCAAAGAAGTGGAGCTAAGAACCTTGCAAGGGCACCCATTTCAAAAAGTAGTCAATGGGGCCTGCTTGAAAAAATACAACATATAATAGTCTTGATACATGTTGGTGAAAACCTCTTCAGGGGCACCAACAGGTTTCGTCTAGGTCGAAAACCACTTGTGGCAACCTAGGTCAAGTAAAAAATAAAGAAAATAATATAAAATAAATAAAAAGAAAGAAAGAAAGAAAGATATAAATAATAAAAAATAAAGAAAATAAAAATAAGTACAAAAGAAAAGAAATAAAATTGTCGGTTATGGAGAGTTAGGTACAGAAATGTCGAAAGGCGGGGAACTACTTAACAAGCCATTACCAACCTTAAACCATCAAGAAGCACATCTTCCAGCCAATGCATCAAAGATGAAGAGAGAAGAGAGTCATTGGTCATCACGACAAATATGCAAAGAAGTTAAACAAAATTCTAGAGAAACCTCAACCCTGAAACAAGATCTTCAGTAGTTTATGAATAAATGAGCAACATAATCAATGGAGTGTGAAATATCCAAGTTAAGCGAGCATGGATCCCTTAAATCAAGTGAGCGTGAAATTCATAAATCAAGTGAGTGTGATCATTATCAATCCGACCAACACAAAACATATGACTATAGAAAAACAAACATAAGCAAAGTCGACAAAGAAAAAGAAGTTGACCTGATTGGTTAGTTTGACCTAAGATATCTAATTGATCAAAAGGAACAACTCAACCAGATCACACAAACTGATCAAAAAACAAAAATCGACCAAGTCGGAAGAGTTCCTTGAGGAAAAGAAATCGACCCAGTTGGAAGCATTGACCAACAAAAAAAATTCGATGCAAATAAAGCTCAAAAGGACGTGGTCGACAACAATTTCATCATCAACACATCCATCCACTCACATGAACAAGAAATTACACCATCCATAAATGTCGACGCACATGAAACCCAGATACCAATGCCCAAATTTAATTTGGCCTTCACCTCCCCACCTATAAATATCAATGATGCATATGAATTCGCCACTCTACTTCTCACTCCAGAGCATCTGAGCGCAGAAACCCTCAAACTTGAAATTGATTACTTGAACCTAGTACTTTTGAAATCGGCATCCCTACCCAAACAATAATAATCTACAATCATGCCAAGAATGAGGGGACAAGTCCAAGACTCTCTAGTAAATTCAAGAGCCAACTAAAGGTTTGATAGAGCTACATCGAGTGAGCTTAATATTTGATGGGATCACATGGAAGAAATTGATTCAGATAGACATTGGAATAACTTCACAGCATCGATCTTGGAGGCCAATGTTTGGAAAGAAGAATCGAAGTTTTTGGAAAAAGTTGGCATTACCCAGGCACCTTGTGGATAACAATTCTCAAGGGATGGAAAGAAGAAGCAGTGAAATCATAATCATTCGGTTCCATGGAAGTCACCTCTGGCTTGAATACCCAATTGGAATTACAGAGGAGATAATACATAGAATCACAGGGTTTCCACACGGGGGGGTCCAGTGCCAAAAAACCCCAATTTAGCCGACTAGATACAATATCTCACAGGAGGAACTTCTGCAAAGAATTCCAAGGCCCTGCTCGTCAACAAAGTTATAGAAATGTATGCCAAGTAGACCTAGATTATTGTATTAGTGTGCTTCACCGCTATAAGTTGGGCATTGGATGTGAAGTTGACAATGTTGGATCCCATCAGTCGGATTCTGCAAAACGAGGAAATTTTTAACTAGGAAAAACATATCACAAGCATAATAAAGAATAATTATAGAGAGTGTCAGTATCATGGTCGGGTGATAATATTTCCTTCCCTTTTAATTTAGATCATTATGAGCCAATTTAGTGAATTCGGGGAAGAAATATTCACAACAAAGAACATACCCTCCATGGAAAATTATAGTATTTTC
>JASDQU010192241.1:0-20018 GCA_032191745.1 Picea mariana | reverse complement strand
ATCAAGTCCAAGATCCCCTTGGATCTATTGTCACTGCTCGAAAAGGACCCCTTGACATTCTTTCCAAGAGCACAACCTTTGCAAACTCCATCATGCTTGATATGTATCTTTGGAAGGACTGTCACCATATTCCCTAGAGAGGGAAGGGATCTATAATGTAAATGATCAAGTCTCCTATGCCATAGCTCGCTCAAGATGATAGAATCACGTAACGAGGTTTGGACTGGTTAGACAATCAATCTGTACAAACTATTTTCTCGAACACCAATCACCTGGGAAGAATCCATGCATGAGTTCTTGTGCCATGGAATAACTCTTCCTTCAAAGAAAATAACCCTGTATCCTTTATCCTCTAAGGCATAAACAGAGACAAGGTTCCTTTTCATCCCAGGTACATATAGTACCTCACTTAATTGAAGAGGTATGTCAGAATCTAGTTGGAAGGAAGAAGATCCAACTCCCTTCACAATATATCTGACATTATTACCAAGTAAAACATGCAGACGAGACTCTTTCTCTACAAGATCTGTAAGATGTTCTCTATATCCAGTCATGTGTCTGGAAGCACTAATGTCAATCAACAAAATATCAATATCAGTAGGAACCGTACCTCAGAGTGTTGGAATGAAGAAGAACACTTCATCTTTTACTTCTCCATCCCTCTATGGCGGTTCTAAATCAACATCGACAATGGAGGCATGATGCATTCCTTTCTTCTTGGTAGGACAATTTCTTGCAATGTGTCCATACTTGTCACATCTGAAACATTGAATCTTTGATATGTATTTTTTGTGTTCATGATCTGGAGTTGTTGAAGTTTTCTTGTCATTAAATGCTTTGTTGAAATTTCTTTTTTTTATTCTGCCTCTCTTTGCATGAGAAGAAAGGGATTGTTTTTCATCATGATGGGAGTCTTGCACACTTCTATCTATAAGTTTGGTTTCCTCCTGAGTGCAGTTTTCCCATAAACGATCAAATCGAGGTAAGCCTACTCTTCCATTGATACTCTGAATGAATGGTTCCCAATGGCTTGGAAGAGCATTGAGCGTAATCATGACAAACTCTCTGTCTATTATGGTTTCTCCAATGGCACCTAACTAATCTCTAATCTTTGAAATCTTCATGAAGAAGGTAGAAATGGTGTCATCTTTTGTCATCTTGAGATTTTGAAGTTGGTGTTTCAATGTAAGAGCTATGTTAGTGTTCTTGCTCTCAAACATCTTCTTCAATGCATCATACATTAGATAAGTTGTATTCAATGTATAAATGCGAGGTAGTAGATGATATTTTACTGAGTAGATGATTATATTCCTAGATTTGACGTCTTTTGTCTTCCACATAGCCTTCTCTTCATCAGTATTTGTTGTTGATAGAGTTTCTTCTATCAATATCAATAGGTCACTCTCTTCTAGAGTGATGTGTAATCTTGAATTCCAAGAGATGAATTTTCTTGATCAGGCCTATCTTCAACCAAATTTCTATTCCTCATGGCTTGCAGATTCTTCACAAACCCTAGCGGCTAGGCTAGAAACCCTAGCTTCAGAAAAACTGATGGCTAGGCTAGGCTAGAAATCCTAGCTTCAGAAAAACTGACAGCTAGGATAGGCTAGAAACCCTAGGTTTCGTTGGAATTATGACTGCCAACAATAATCCTTGGAGAGTCAAAGGAACATCAACAAGCTACAAAAAATACCTCAGTGAATTGTAGAAACCCTAGAGGTCGAAATCTGTAGAAACCCTAGGGCCGAAAATTCAAACTTCTTCAATTTTCAATTTGAGAGTTGCAGTTGGTGTGATGGACTAGGTTGTACCTTCTTGTGAATAATTTATGCCCCATGTTCAAGGGGAAGTTGCTAAAACTATCTTGACAAGGAAAATGGAACCGGTCATTTTTGTAGTTGCAACAAGAAGGTGACGACTAGCTTGGAAATGGTGTTGGAGTAGCTTGTGCAATGGCTCTTTAGGAACACTTCTCTGATACCATGTTGAATTTTTTATGAAATCTCAAGCACCCGTAGTTTCTTTTCAATTTATCATGAACTTGAACCATAAAAAATGCAGCAACACAATAGCTACAGTAAACCAAGATCACAAGAAGAATAACCATGCACAAGACACAAGAAGTTATCCTGGGAAAACCCTTCTCAACCAAGGGAAAAACCAAACAACCCTTTACTATATTTCCAAGAGAATAACCTTCACACCATAAAACCTAGTGCACACAAGAGGTTTCTCTATGACCAAGAAAGATAACGCCTAGGAAAAGTGGGCACTTCAACCCTACAAGTAGGCATTGAGTTAATGATATGAATGGATGAGTGATCCACAATGGGGATCTAACTCTCTAATAAATACATTACCTAACTCATCAAATAGATGTGTTTATTGTCACAATAGGTTCGACTTGTACAACTCAATAATATAATTATTTTTTTACACAATATTAATTATCTTTACATAGTAGAGCCTACTTGTACCTTTTACAATACAAATTAGGGTTTCACAATATTCTTACTCTTTGACAATATAGCAAGGGGTCTCACACACATCCTCTAGTGCTCTGCCACTGGGTACAAGTCCACATGTGCTAAATGACAAGGGACGTCACCCTCAATAGATCAAATCAACTAAATCCATAGGAGTACGAACTGGAGAGCCATCTCAAGTCAACTCAATTAAGTCCATAGGAGTACGACAAGAGACCATCTCAAGTCATATCAACTAAGTCCATATAAGTATGATAGGAGACCATATCAAGTCATCTCAACTAATTCCAGAGGAGCATGACAAGAGACCAACACAAGTCATTTCAACTCAGTCCAAAGGAGTACAAATCACCTATCACATAGGTGTTCTCACAGATCATATCAACTCAGTCCAGAGGAGTACGATCTGGAAAATGTCTCACGAAGCTGCAATCATCAACAACAAGTACCTCAAAGCATGCTTTGCTGCAACCCAATAAACTGCCTCAACTCAACCATAAACTAGCTCAAGGTGCTCACTGTAAAGAAAATATCTAGCCTAGTGTTAACCAAGTACATCAAGGATCCAATCAACTATTTGTACATAGTGGGATCCACAAAATCTAAATATGAAGTGGAATCACTCAAATTCTTCATATTTGTTATCATAGGTGTAGCCATGGACTTGTATTCCATCATATTGAATCTTTTAAAGATCTCAACTATGTACTTCTCCTCTCCGAGGAATATCTCACCTAGTCTTTGCCACACCTCCAATCCCAAGAAATAATGCATCAAGCCAAGATCCTTCATCTTGAACTCAGAAGAAAATTTCCCTCTTGCACTCGACAATGAGCCTCTCTGCCCCTGTAAAGAACACATCATCAACATACAACACCAAGATCAAAGGATCGTCATCAAAAACCTTGTAGGGTTGGGATATACGTCACTCTTGGTGAAGCCCAAACTCATCAAGTATCCATCAATCATGGAGCACCTTGCCATGGGTGCCTGTTTGAGTTCGTACAAGGCCTTTTTCAATATGTAAACATGAGACTTCTTCCCATGAATCAAAAATCCATGAGGTTTCTCTATGTACACTTCCTCCTTAATCACATGGTTGAGGAGAACAGTCTTCAAATACATCTAATGTAATATCCAACCCATAACTGAAGAAAGAGAAATAATAGTCATGATGGAAGTGTACCTAGAGACTGGAGAAAAAGTCTCCTCATAGTCTACTCTCTCTTTATGAGAGAATCCTTTCGCCACAAACCTCTCTTTCTGCTTCTTGATGCTGCCATATGATGCATTCTTGATCGTATAGATCCACTTGGAAGTCACCACTGACTTCCTTTCTGGTCTTGGAACTATCTCCCACACATAATTCTTCATGACGGACTAATACTCTTCCATCATGGCATCCTTCCAAACCTGTTGGCTTGATACCTCCTCATAAATAGAAGGTTTAGAATTAATGATGTGACTCATCAATGCCATATAAATCGAGAACCTATGAGGTTGTTTTCTCTCCCTAAAAGTACCATTGGGAAATACATTCCCCTCTGCATCCTGCAAAGGGACATGAAGCCATGTTGTCCTCTTCCTAGTTAGTGCAACATCTCTAGGTAGATCCACTGGCTCTGTTGGCTCTACTCACTCCTCATGATAGTATGAAGGATGAACAACTGGGCTAGAGAGATTTGTACCCTTATCCTTCAAAGACTCTTGATCATAACTAAAATTATCCATATGATATTATATATACCTCCTAAAGGATACCTCTTCATCAAAAGTACCATCTCGACTAACCTCGATCTGACGTTGTCCTAGGATGTAGATCTTTTAGGTCTTTGAAGTCTCATTGTATCCCACAAAAGTACCCTTCTTTCCAAAAGGTTCTAACTTTGTCCTATTTTCTTTGGTACATGGATATATACTGGACAAACAAATATCCTCAAATGGATGACCTCTGGCTTCACTCTCATGAATGCCTCCTCGGAAGTCTTTTGTACCAATATTTGGTGAGGACTCTTGTTCTGAACATAAATTGTTGTGATGGATGCCTCTTCCCATAAAAATATGGGTATGTGTCATCTCCTCACATGCACATATAATTAATATAAGGTTCTAATGTTGAGTATATTCACCAAGAATCCCCTCATCACAAGGGGTCTCTTGAGTCTATATATTCAACATTAGACTAGAATTGTAAACAAGTCAAACCTGCCCTATAAAAATAGATCACTCCATATTGGAGTAGGAAATGTGAGAACATATTGAGTCTTTATCATTCCTCATAAAATAAACATGATTACTAGGAGAAAGACTACACCTGGGCCTTTCACCACTAGCCAAATTAACATGGCCCCATGAGTGAATGTATCATTCTCCCTTGGTCAAATCAGCATGACCAATCTGAGAGAATGTCTACTCGATGCTACTAACTGGATAAACATCAACATCCTGGGCCATTCACCACTAGCCAAATAAATATGGCCCCATCACTGAATGTATCATCCACCCTTGATCAAATCAACATGACCAATATGGGATAATGTCTGCCCGATGTTGAAACATCAAAAACACTAATCATCGTCCCTCATCCAGAGGTCACATCTCTCTTTGTTCAAAGGGAGATGGGAGAGAGATGAGGTAATTGGACAACCCTACAAGACTATGACCTGGAATTTAAACTAGCCAACATTGTTAAAGTTGAAGGCCTTTGCAAATTGGTTACACAATATATGAACAATGAAAATCAAGAAGAGGAAGGATGGAAAGAGGAAGCAACTATGTACACACAACATGTTCCTTACATTCTATCTGTTGAAAACTCATATTACAATGACCTCAATTATTATCTTCAATACGGTATGACCCAAAAACACCTCAATTCCAAGCAGAAAAGAGAACTTAGACTAAAATCTTTAGAATATCAGCTAGTACATGGCGTCTTGTTTCGAAAAAATTAGGATGGAGTACTACTTCGATGCCTAGAAATACAAGATGTTTATAGAGTCGTCAAAGACATGCATGATGGGCCACCACAAGGTCATTTTTCAGGAGATACAACAACTCACAAGATATTGAGAGCTAGATACTATTGGCCTACACTGTTCAGGGATGCCCATGCATATTCACGAAGTTGTGAAACATGCCAAAAATCTGCGAGAAGAGAATAGAAATTTGTTTCACTCCAACCTATTGTTGTTAAAGAACCCTTTGAAAAATGGGGGTTGGACATCATTGGTGAGATTAATCCTCATTATTCCAAGTAGAACAAGTATATCCTAGCCGCTACAAACTATTTCATGCATTGAACCAAAGCAATACCATTAACCAAGGTGAATGATGAAACAACAAAGAATTTCCTTGAACAACACATTATCACAGGGTTTGGGATGCCTAACTCTTTGGTGTTTGATAATGCAACATAATTTTCATCATTGAAATTATCTGAGTTTCTTTGGAAAAGGGGATTACTTTGAAATACGTAGCCAACTATTATCCTTAGAGAAATGGTTTGGTTGAATCTACAAGCAAGAACCTGATATGAATCCTTAAGTGAATGGTAGTTGATCACCAAAGAAACTGGAATAATGCTCTACCCAATTCCCTCTATGCCAATCGTGTCGCTCCTAAGGCATCAATAGGGACCTCCCCTTAATTATTTGTTTACGGGAAAGAAGCTATATTACCTTTAAACATTTACCTTCCTTCCCTACAACTTACCTAACAGTATTGTGAGAGAGAATGTCTCGTCATCCAACGACGCATTGATACTTTGTTGAACTTAGAAGAAAATCGTGCCAAGGAAAAACACAAGTTCGAAACCCATCAATAGACTCTTAAACACTAGTTTGATAAGAAGTCTGTTGGTGAGAAATATTTCCAAGTTGGAGATCTGGTCCTCAAATTGGACAAGATGCATGAGGATAAATGAAAACATCAAAATTCCAACAATTGTGGCTTGGGATATTCATGATCAAAGAGAAAATTGGCCAAGGAACTTACCGGTTACAAAATTTTGAAGGGGAAGTTGACCTCCTCCCCGTTAATGGCCAAATCTTGAAACACTGCGTTAGCTAGCGTCCATGGCAACTCCCTCATTGTATATAAATAACAAAGTTTTTTTTCACTTCTATTTCTTTCCTAGTTTTACTTTGATTTATGTTTGCTTTTAGATTCAATGCTTTGTAGTTTATTTGACTTCCAAGATTTATTCTTCTATCTTGAAAACTGTCACTTTGGATTTTTGAATTTTTTATAGCCTAGTCCTAGAAATGTTTCTAAAATGTAACACATTTGGCACCAATAGCCTAATAACTTTGTAACTTGGCTTTTAGACACAACCCATCCCTAACTGTATAGATTTGTTGTGCATCAATTTAAGTCAGATCTAGTAGAGGAACATAACTCATCAATATACGATCATCATGCATTTAAATATGAAAAAGTAACGAACCAAAGGATCAACCTAAGAAACATTTTGTATATTGTTTGGACTAAGAAGAAATGGTTTAGGAAGATATGTTTGTATTATTCTAGAGAAGGTTTCTCAGGGATTTCACTCATCTATAATCAAGTTGGAAAATCTCACTATCACAGGTGCCATCCCTAGTGCCTTTAAAGAAAAAAATGGAATCCCTCCATCCACCTATCTCTAAGCATAAGAGAATTAAAATTCAAAAGGTAAAGTGATTCAAGAGCATCACCTTCAAAGTCAACAACGTATGCGTGGAGTCAGACAAATGACATCTTAGCAATGACAGAGTTTCAAATCAAGCATTTAACTCAGAATTTAATCAGTTGTTGAGATATTTTTGTATACAACATTTTGAAATGTAACTTGTTTGTAAAGTCTGGAAAGACTATAAGAAACTCCAGATATGGAGTGTCGACTCTATCTGGCAATACGTAGTAGTTATTGTAATAGGACAGATTAGGTAATAGATTTGAATTTGAAATGATAGATTTCAGAATAGGACGAGAGAGCTTGTAGAGCCGGTCCTTAGATAGTTTTTCAGTATTGTATTGTAACATATAAACATAATAGAGAGAGTAGTAGAGCAGACTAGAGTAGAAGAAACACTATGTATTTTTGTTTCTCATGAATGAATAGAACAAACATAAATTGTCCCAAATCCTTGAACTGTGATTTATTACATTTCGTTCATGTATGATTGCTCGAGAGATTAATTGTATGAGTTCGTGACGAAGTTGGTTGAGTTTCAATTGTTTCTCTTTTGATACTTGTATGCAAGGTGTGCATCTTGAACACAAGGATTGCGTCGACTGAGTCTCGGATTGACTCAGAGAAGTTCAGAGAGAACCAGAGAAACTCAGACCAGGTGCAAGGTGTGCCCAATGTCAAGAAGTCAACAAGCTTCAAAGAACTAGCATAGAAGAATGCCAGGTGGGCGATAATCATTTTATTTTCAAGAAAATCCTTCGAACTGAGTTATTCAAAATCCCGAGAACGCAAAGCATGTGTGGGAGATCGAATCCTTTCAAGGATAGAAGCTCAGAAGAGATAACACTTTTCACAAGTGTTGACGAGATCCCAAAGATGGATTCATTGGGAGAAAAAAGGTTTGGAACCTTTGAAAGCGGGTAAATCTTCCAAGGCAAAGAGATATCAGAAGCTCAGGAGGAAGAACAAATGTGATCGTCGGATCATAGGGAAGAAGATCGACAATATTTTGATCAGAAGGAGGTGCACGAGTTTTAGCACTTTGTGTAAAGAGGAGAGAGAATTTATCGAAGTTGAAGCCTGATATTCTCGGAGTCTAGAACCCTGAAATAGAATATCGAACATCCGATCAGTGGGATAGATCTGAACTGTCAGATAACTAGAGGCAAAGACCAAGCGTCATATCGCTAGGAGGAATCACAGCCGTTGGTTGCTGTAAGCTCAAGAGGGAGAGAGATTTGAACTTGAGATTCTCGAAGTCCAGAGTCCTAGAACGCCGAGGTGGAATCTCAGCTGTTTGATTGATCAAGCGTGAGCCATCAGATATCGTGGGTTCATAAGGGGTCAAGTTTGAGACTTGAAACTCCCGAAGTGTGTTGAGTTGAAGAGACGTGAGTTGTTGATCTGAAGAGACGTGAGTCATTGATCTGAGAGGAGACACTTGTCAACAGATCTCATACTCCTGGGAAAAGCTGAAGTGAGTTTCCAGTTTGAGAATCGATATCGCCAGAGCATGAAGAACCAAAGTCCCGGAATAAGTTTTGGACCGTTGGATACAGAGTAGACGTGGCGCAAATCTGTTAACTCCAGGTAAACTTCTGAAGTAACCCACTATCATTGGATCAGGAGCACACATGTCAATGGATATTAGAATCTGGGTAAAATACATTGGAAGGAAGAGGTTTGAGATTTGAAATCTTAGAAGTCTAGAGTCCTAGAGGAAATCTCGATCGTCAATTGAGAAGGGGCTGTTGGACCGTTGATCTAGGTTGAAAGGTCAAACACCTAGGTGAAGATCGAGCCGTTGATTTATGGGACATGTTTCCATAGATTTTCAGTTGAGGAAGTTTGGAGTACGGAAGAGAGTTAAGTTTGAGATTTCAAACTCCCGAAGCCTAGAATTGCGAAGAGAACCTGGACCGTCAATTCAAGGAGAGATAATCTGGTCCATATATAAGGAGGGAACAGATTTGAATTGTTGATTTGAATGTTATCGTCAAGATCGTGAGATCGACGATCCTGTGTCATTTCAGGGAAAAAAGTCGGGAGGAGGTTAAGGAATCGAAGGCGGGCCGCAATTTGAATCGTGGGGACGCATGGAGGTCATAGTAGCGTTGTGGGCCCAAAAGTGGTTTAACTCCAGACTGCTTATGACTGCACCCGCAATCACGTGGCCATATCCCCAGGTCATATCAAGTGAGGGATTATCCGAAAGGGAGCTAACACCAACACTCTGAGTTTTCGCATAGAGCGAAAGAGGAAGGTCGTGGGTTTCTATCAGACCTACACCAAGAAGCTGAGGGGGCCTGTGTTTAGATATCGAGGGGGACCTTTAAGGTTCCAAAGAGTATTTTGACTCGAGAATCAAAGATCCAAGACCGGGAGGTCATGCAGCCCTACGTGGGAGTAGGAGGACTTCATCAGGTGGTATCAGAGAAAAGGTTAAGTTTGTTTGTAGACAACAGAAAAAAGGAGAAAGAAGGAAAGTTGGTATCATTTGTGGTATCAAAGAAATTTTTAATTTCTGTTGTAGGTGATGCAGTGAAATCATGCCACCTAGAAGGTGGAGAGCAAATGCAGAAATGGAAGAAGAAATGAGGCGACTTTGAATGAGATTGGACGCCATGAAGACAACACAGAGAAGAGAACCAGACGTTGGTGATGTCAGTGAAGGTGAGGGCGAAGAAGAAGAAGAGGTCGAAGAAAATGTAGCAAAGGATGTTGCACAAGATCGCTTGATAAAAGTTGTTTCAAAAATAGGAGCCAGAGCAAGAATAGAGGTACCAATGTATGAAGGAAATTTATAAGTCTAAGAATTGTTATATTGGGTACGTGCTATGGACAAGTACTTTGATTACGAAGATATAGAAGAAGACACGATGGTGAAGCATGCAGTGACACGACTGAAAGGTCATGCAACGTTATGGTTGGATGAATTGCAAGCCAAATGCATGAGAAATGGTAAGCATAAAATTAAAAACTGGGATAGGATGGTAGCTAAGTTGAAAGCCAAATTTATCCTGAAGGATTACCAAATCAATCTTTACAGAAGATTGCAAAACCTGAAATAGAGGGGTTTATCAGTGAAGATCTACATTGAAGAATTTTACCGACTAAACATCAGGGCTGGATAGAAAGAGAATGAAGATGAGAAGACAGCCAGATATATCAATGGGATAAGATATGAGATACAAGAGGATATGAACATGATGTCGGTTAGAGGATGCCTATCAAGCAACCTTGAAATCTGAAGAAAAATTGGCCAGGAAGCAAAGCCAATGAAGCAGAGGGGGAAATTCAAGCAGAGGCAAGGGAACTAGCTAGGAGAAGTTCCAGAAGTCGAAGCTTGAAGCTGAAAAACAACATAGTCACCATAAGAAGGGTGAAATTTCTAAAGAAGGACAATATGGAGGAAGAATTTCTTTTTCCATAGGTAGAAGAAGAGGAAGAGACAGAGGAGGCGTATTTAAATGTTATACCTGTGGAAAAGAAGGACATAAATCTTGGGAATGTCATGACAGAAAGAGAAAAGGCGGAGAAGCACAAATTGTTGAAGCACATAAACATGTGGAAGAAGAAGCAGAAGAAGGAGGAAGAAACCTCATGATGAGGAAAATTCTTCTTAAACAAGAAAAGGAACCAGAGGAACCAGTTCAACGAACAAGCCTGTTCATAACTTCTTGCAAGTCGTAAGACAGAGTTTGCAAGGTAATCATAGATAGTGGGAACACTGACAATCTAGTATCCATGGATATAGTGGAAAAGTTGGATATGAAGACAACTGTACATCCAAATCCATACAAGGTATCATGGTTACAGAAAGGACATCAAGTCATGGTAAGTCAACAATGCGAAGTTGAATTTAAAATAGGAGGTTACAAAGATGAAATATTATGCGATGTAATTCCTATGGATGTATGCCATATTTTATTGGGGAGACCATGGCAGTTTGACATAAAGGTTATTCATGATGGAAGGAAGAATACCTATACCCTGGAAAAGAATGGTAGAACACATATGTTGTTACCCACATAATACAAAGAGCAAAAGATAGAAGCTAGTTCAAGCATACTCCTCATGAGTGGGAAGGAACTCTAGAATGAAGTCATGAAGGAGAAGGAAATGCAGTTTGTTGTAGTGAGAAATCCTAGAGTTATCCTTACGAATACTTTTTTGGAAGACTTTCCTGAAGAAATCCAGGAACTATTAGAAAACTTTGCTAATATAGTCGTGGATGAGTTACCACACTCATTTCCACCCATCAGGAGTATAAGCCATCATATTGAACTTATTCCAGGAGATAGTTTACCAAACAAAGCAACTTATAGGTTGACACCTAGAGAGAATGAGGAGGTCAAAAATCAAGTCTAGGAGTTGTTGGATAAAGGGTTAGTTAGGGAAAGCCTAAGCCCATGTGCAATACTGACTGTATTAAGTCCATATAAAGATGGAGGATCGAGAATGTGTACATATTCCAGAGCCATCAACAAGATAACCATTAGGTACATATTTCCTTTACCAAGGATGGATGATTGATGGACTGTTTGAGTGGAGCAAGCTATTTTTCCAAGATAGACTTGAAGAGCGGATATCATCAAATAAGGATGAAAGAGGGAGATGAATGGAAAACAACATTCAAGACAAATGAAGGATTGTTTGAATGGCTGGTCATGTTGTTTGGGTTGAAAAATGCACCAAGCACATTTATGAGGTTAATGAATGAAGTGTTGAAAGACTTCATAGGAAAATTTGTCATAGTATATCTGGATGACATACTAATCTTTAGCAAGACAAAGAAGAACAATTAAGACATTTGACATCAGTGATGGAAAGATTGCAGCAAGAAAAGTTGCTGATAAATCTGAAGAAGAGTTATTTTATGAAGAAGGATCTCATATATTTGGGTTTCGTAATCTCTTCAAATGAATTGAAGATGGACCCAGAAAAAGTGAGGGTGATCAGAGAATGTCGTCGCCGAGCAACATATTTGAGGTAATAATTTTTCATGGGTTAGCGAGTTTTTATAGAAAATTTATCAGAAATTTCAATGGCATATGTGCACCCGTGCTGGACACTCTGAATAAGAGATACAAGTCCTTTAGTTGGACAGAGGAAGCTGGAAAAAGTTTCAAAGTGTTGAAGGAGAAAATCACAGAGCAACCAATTATGGTCTTACTAGATTTTGGAAAAACATTTTAGGTGAGATGCGATGCAAGTGGATTAGCTATTGGAGCAGTCTTGAGTCAGGACAATAGGCCAGTTGCTTATTTTAGTGAGAAACTGAATGACCCCAAACAAAAGTATTCCATGTATGACAAGGAATTTTATGCAGTGATTCAAGCTTTGAAAAAATGGAGGCACTATCTAATTCCTAAAGAATTAGTCTTGTATAGTGATAATCAAGCTTTGCAATTTATTACTAGGCAAGAAAAGTTGAATCAGAAACATGCAAAATGGGTAGAATTTATACAGAATTTTACTTTTGTTATTAAACACATTGCTAGAACTGCTAACAAAGTCACAGATTCTTTGAGCAGGAGGAGTTTGATTGTACATGAATTCCAGGTGGAGGCTTTGGGGTTCAAACACCTCAAGGAGATGTATAAAGAAGATGCATATTTCAAAGAAGCTTACGAGGCATGCACAAATCCTTTATTGGGAGACAAAAGCCCATGGATTGAATATTTAATCCAAGATGGATTACTGTTCAAAGGGAGCCTATTATGCATTCTGAAATGCTCAATGAGAGACAACTTGCTGAAAGAGAAACACAGTGGAGGTTTAGCTGGACATTTTGGTCACGATAAGACATTTGCACAACTGATCAATTCGTATTATTGGCCGAGCATGAGAGCATAAGTGAAAAAGTTTGTGAAAAAATGCAGAATTTGTCAGTATGAAAAAGGAAGACAACAGAACACTGGTTTGTATCAGCCATTACCAATTCTAGAGATGCCGTGGGATGCAATCAGTATGGATTTTGTTTTGGGATTGCCTAGAACACAAAAAGGGACTGATTCCATATTTGTTGTGGTAGACAGATTCTAAAAGATGGCACATTTTATACCATGCCAGAAGACAAGCGATGCCACCCACATCACCAATTTGTTTTTCAGATTAAGTAGTGAGACTACATGGATTGATGAGAAGCATAGTGTCGAACAGGGACACTAAATTTGTAGGACACTTTTGGAGGACTCTATGGAAAAGGCTAGGGACAATCTTGTCATTTAGTTCAACATATCATCCTCAGATAGATGGACAGACTAAAGTAGTAAACATGAGTCTGGGAAAATTATTGATAAGTTTAGTCACTGAGCAAGGTCGACAATGGGATCAGAGTTTGGCACAAGCAGAATTTGCATTCAACAATTCAGTGAACATGAGCACAGGAAAAAGTCCATTTGAAATTGTGTATGGTATACAACCAAGAGGGATTACAGAGTTGAGATATTTGAATCAAGATGAGTTCAAAAGTGTTGGAGCAGAGGATTTTGCAACATATATGAAGAAACTCCATGACAAAGTTAGAGAACAACTACAAAACAACAACCAGAAATACAAGCGCAGAGTTGATTAGAAAAGGAGGGAAGTTCAATTCGAAGTTGGAGATGAAGTTTTATCTCATTTGAGAAAAGAAAGGTATCCAAGGGGAACATAGAAGAAATTGAAGATGAAGAAGATAGGACCATGAAGGTTTCTCAGAAAGTTCACAACCAATTCTTATGAACTTGAGTTGCCAGACAATGTTGGGATATCGTCGATATTCAATGTTGTAGACCTATATCCTTATAGGAGAGATGAAGCAATGGAATCACATGATCAGAAAGAAATTCAGTGGGAAGAGAAATTGCTATAGAAGAAAACCTCAGATGGAGAAAATCATTGAACAGAGGGATGGAAGGAGAACCAGGAGGAAGACGTATCCTGAGTACTTAGTAAAGTGGAAAGATCATCCAATGGAAGATGCAAGTTGGGTCACAGAACCTGATATTTTGAAGCATGGAAGGAAAGTGCAAGAGCTCATGGACARGAGTCCATGCAAATTTTTAACCAGAGGAGTATGATGCAGGAGCATCGCCTTCAAAGTCAACAATGCACACGTGGAGGCAAACGAATGACATCTCAACAATGACAGAGTTTCAAATCAAGCATTTAACTCAGAATTTAATCGGTTGTTGAGATAGTTTTGTATACAACATTTTAAAATGTAACTTGTTTGTAAAGTCTGGAAGGACTGTAAGAAACTACAGATATGGAGTGTCAAATCTATCTGGCAATAACTAGTAGTTATTGTAATAGGACAACATAGGTAATAGATTTGAATTTGAAATGATAGATTTTAGAACAGGATGAGAGAGATCATAGAGCTAGTCCTTAGATAGTTTTTCATTATTGTATTGTAACATATAAAAAAAATAGAGAGACCAGTAGAGAAGAATAGAGTAGCAGAAACACTATGTATTTTTGTTTTTCATGAATGAATAGAACAAACATAAATTGTCCCAAATCCTTGGACTGTGTTCATTTCATGTGTGATTGAATGAATGTTATTCTGTGTGTATGATTTATTACAGTTTGTTCATGTATGATTTCTCGAGAGATTAACTGTATGATTTTGTGACGAAGTTGGTTGAGTTTCAATCGTTTCTCTTCTGATACTTGTATGCAAGGTGTGCATCTCGAACACAAGGAGTGCATCGAATGAGTCTTGGATTGACTTAGAGAAGTTTAAAGAGAACCAGATAAACTTAGACCAGGTGCAAGGTGTGCACAACGTCAAGAAGTCAACAAGCTTCGAAGAACCAACACAAAAGAATGCCAAGTGGGCGAGAAGCATTTTATTTTCAAGAAAATCCTTCGAACTGAGTTATTCGAAATCCTGAGAATGCAAAGCGTGCGTGGGAGATTACAATCCTTTCAAGGATAGAAGCTCAGAAGAGATAACACTTTTCATGAGTGTTGACGAGATCCTAGAGATAGATTCGTTGGGAGAACAAAGGTTTGGAACCTTTGAAAGAGGGTAAATTTTCCAAGGTGAAGAGATATCAGAAGCTCAGGAGGAAGAATGATCATGATCGTCGGATCATAGGGAAGAAGATAGACAATCATTGGATCAGAAGGAGGTGCTTGATTTTTAGCACTTTTCGTACAGAGGAAAGATAATTTATCAGAGTTGAAGCTTGAGATTCCCAGAGTTCGGAACCCCGGAATAAAATCTCGACCATTCGATCAACAGGATAGATCTGAACCGTCAGATCATTGGAGGCGAATACCAAGCCTCAGATTGCCAGGAGGAATCACAATTGTTGGTTGCTGTAAGATCAAGAGGGAGAGTGGTTTGAAATTGAGATTCCCGAAGTACAGAGTCCCGGAACGCCGAGGTGGAATCTCAGTCGTTTGATTGATCAAGCGTGAGTCGTCAGATATCACGAGTTCAGAAGGGGTCAAGTTTGAGACTTGAAACTCCTAAAGTGCAGAGAGATGAAGAGCCATGAGTCGTTGATCTGAGAGGAGACACTTGTCAACAGATCTCGTACTTCGGGGAAAAGCTGAAGTGAGTTTCCAGTTTGAGAATTGAGATTGCCAGAGCGCGAAGAACTTAAGTCTCAGAATAATGTCTGGGTTGTTGGATATGGAGTAGACGTGGTGCAAATCTATTAACTCCGGAAGTAACCCACGATCATTGGATTAGGAGGACACGTGTCAATGGATCTTAGACTCCGGGTAAAAGACATTGGAAGGAAGAGGTTTGAGATTTGAAATCTCAGAAGTTTGGATTCCCGGAGGAAATCTCGACCGTCGATCGAGAAGGGTCCATTGGACCGTTGATCTAGGTTGAAAGGTTAAACACCCAGGTGAAAACTGAGTCGTTGATTTATGGGACAGGTGTCCATAGATTGCTAGTTCCAGAAGGTTGGAGTACATAAGAGAGATGAGTTTGAGGTTTCAAACTCCCGGAGCCTGGAATTGTGAAGAGAACCTGGACCGTCGATTCAAGGAGAGATAATCTGGTCCATAGATAAGGAGGGAACAGATTTGAAGCGTTGATTTGGATGCTATCGTCAAGATCATGATATTGATGATCTCGTGTCATTTCGGGGACATAAGTCGTGAGGAGGTTAAGAAATCGAAGGTGGGCTGTAATTTGAACTGTGGGGATGCGTGGAGGTCATAGGAGTGTTGCGGGACCAAAAGTGGTTTAAATCTAGACCTCTTATGATCGTGCCCACAATCATGTGGTCATAGCCCCAGGTCATATCAAGCGAGGGCTTATCCGAAAGGGAGCTAACGCCGACACTCTGAGTTTTTTCACAGAGCGAGAGGGAAAGGTCATGGGTTGTTTTCATTCCTGCACCAAGAAGCTGAGGGGGCCTGTGTTTAGATACCAAGGGGGACCTTTAAGTTTCTAGAAAATCTTTTGACTCGAGAATCGAAGATCCAAGACCAGGAGGTCACGCGGCCCTATGGGGGAGTAAGGGGGCTGCATCATAAATGCTTGGGGAAATACATTCCAAATCACACAGAACATGCAAATCTCCGTCAGGGCTATGGACGTTAATTAGTAGCAGATCAAGGCTTGTGACATCGAGGTGAATTCGTCGGGGCTATGGATGCTTGACGACAACAGAGAAACACTAGAGAAATGTATCACAACTTTTATTTCCAACATTCCTGATGTTTCATTTTCTCGTAATACTCATGTCTCACTTAGATCATTTCTATATGAATAAGTATGCGTTAAAAGACAATATTTTTTGAGGCATGGTCCTAACTTCCCCTTTGTATCATACAAACATTTTCTCGTCAAAACCTGCATTCTAAAAAATAGCTATGGGACCTATTCTTTCTCTCTTGAGTTATGCATGACAATGCCTCACCCCCTCAAATATCCATGCTTGGATACCATCTTACAAATATTCAAGGCTTCACCTAGTTTTTTCCATTTGTTGTGTCAGACACTACAACCCTCCATTTTCTTGTAATCTACTTGCAAAATCCATCCAAGAAAATGGAGCCCCTTGTATTTTATGGATTTGAAAGATATTCAACTTGTATCTTGTAAATGGATTCTCCCCCTTGCTCTAAACATGCTCTTCAAGCTTCACTTCTCAATCAAGTTTGTATCTTTCAAATTGAAGCACTCGAGAAAAAGTTCAAGTTAAAATTTTGGTTTTCGAGTAAGTTAATAGAAACTCCTTGGATGTACATCGGAGGAGTTTCCACCAACTCCTATAATGTACATCAGAGGAGTTTCCTCCAAACATGCCAATAAGCTTCGACCAACTTGTGTTTTCTCCTCTGAATGGCCTTTTCCCATCACACAACTTGCCATCAACTCATTCAAGGCATCAAATGAGTTACTTCCTTCTCCTCCGACGAGTATCGATGATTTTCATGCCAAGTCCTCCAATATACATCAGAGGACTTCCCACAAAGCCTCTGATTCATATCGAAGAATTTTAAATCAAGTCCGTCGGTTTATTCCCTAGGTCACGTCACACATTTAATGCACCTTTTTTGTTATAAAACAAGCCCTTCCCCCCATACCTTCACCTTCATTCATCGATAGACCAAAATAAAAGGCCAAATCATTTTTCCATCGAGTTTCCTAAGGAATGAGTGGACCAAAGTAAACTATCCACTACTTGCCACGTGTCACCAAATCGCTAGGTATTCCCTAATCCGGCTTCGCCTTTCATTGGTAGAGTATTCTAGAATCTAGGGTTAGGATTTAACATTTCTTTTAATTTAAATTTTTCACCTTTCCTTTTCAGTGATGACATACTAACACCATGACCTGCCCTCTTTCTCGACCTATCTTCTCTCCTTGGACCCTACTTTCTTGACATCCATACATTGCCACAATAACCGTCAGCCCAAGTCTATTGATGACTTACAAATGACTTCCACACAACTAACGAACAAATTAAACCCACTGTATAGAATCAAGTCGAGCCAAGTCCTTAACCCAGATTACATTCATCCATGACCTCATATAGGGGATAAATCCTAATCCCCTTAACTCTTTTTGAAGCCCCTTGAAAGAAGGAAGTATCCAATCTCTCACAACCACAACTTTTAAACCTTGTATTTCTAATTAAACCTTGCATCCTTGCACCAAGACTTAGTGCAAATTCGATACAACGTTTATTTGTCTGGAGGCTGTCATACAAACTTCCCTCGCTTCCATCAGAAGTATTCCACCTAACTATTCCAATGCACATCAACACAATTCATACAAACTCCCCCAATTTATTCTTTGATCGGTCGGAGTACTTAAAATTGACTCCTCCGAGACATTGGAGGAGTTCCTATCAACTCCTTCGATACATTGAAGGAGTTAAGAACAAATTTGTCAATTATTCACGACTTCTCTCCTTCATTTGCAAGCCTAACATTAACTTTCCCTATGCACACTTAAGCCTATCAAACCCTTTCACACTAACTCTTCAGATGGTCTTCAGAAGAATTTTTACTAACTTATCCTATTTGCATACCTATTCATCGAAGCAATTGGCACTAACCCTTCCGATAGTCATCGAAACAATTCATAAGAACTACTTTGATTTTGGCCTTTGAACATCCTTTAAGTCAATTTCTGCTCTTAGTCTCACCAAAGTGCTTACCATGCATGCTATTATTCTTTCATCATCGAATGATGACTTCCCACCAAACAGAAACTCGAGCAAATCCTAGGGTATTTGAAGATACTTAGACATATTATTTTTATAGATCAATTATGAGTTTATTTACACTAATCACATTTCTACTTTGCAGGTTAAGACATGTCTCTGAGAAATAAAATGATTAGCAAGGCATTTTTCCATCGATGCCTTTGGTAGTGGTCGACATATTAAAGATGAACCAAACATTGTTGGGGCCATGTATGAAAACACCTCTATACTCCTAGACAACTCAGGGGAGCACTTAGATGGGGTGATGTGTATCAGATGTTCAAAAACAAAAATTCTCCATTGATGTCGAAGACCAGGATAAACTAAAGATCTTTAAGAACATTAGAAAGTCTAGAATATTCAAAGTTGCAACCCAGACTGTTATGTTCCCTTGCGTTGACGCCATCGCTTGGATACTGAATCACATAGGTTTTGGGAATAAATATGCATGTAACTCTAGAAGGGAGCCCATAACATCGTTTCATCCCGAATTATTAGAAAAATGTTATCATCTTGAGAAAGGGGACTAAGAAACTGGAAAACAAACTTCTTGGTGAGTTCGAACACACAACCAAGGAGCTATGTCCTAGGTGGTACAAGCCAGACAAGCAATTCAAACTTAGACCCAAGGGAAGGTACCCTACGACTGTGCTAAGGAGGCCTTATCAGTAAATGGTAGCCGTGCTATGCAGGCTATACAAAGAGAAATATGCCTCCCATTTCTCCTTGTCATACATGCCATTGATTTATTATTGCGCGGACGAAAGATTATCATTTAATTGGGATGACATCTTATCGACCAACCTGACAGAAGCCATCACTGCAATTGCAGAAGCTCAGTCGAGAAATATCTCAAGTTTCCACATGTCTTCATACCTTGTGGACATCATGTGCATAGCCCACCAATACCCAAAGATGGGGTGGAAATGAAAACCATCAGACGCAGCCATTCATAAATACTGCAAAGTGCTCTAGGAGCACAAGTACATGATCAAATACTAGAAGATATACGAGCACCTTTTGGCTCCTCTGTACAAGTTCATATTTTGCACGTTGGCCCCATGTATGACTAACAAGGAGATAACTATCATAAATAGAATCTGGGATTGGTACCTTATGAAGCATGATACTTATATCAAGTTGTACAATGCCATGAAATCCCTCCATCTCCTCCCTCGG
>JASDQU010192240.1:8105-20018 GCA_032191745.1 Picea mariana | reverse complement strand
CAAAATTTTTCAATACTTCCATGATCTCCCCTTTTAAGCCATCCATCTTAGTATCCAACTTAGCTTCCATTGAATCCATCTTATTTTGTAGTTCATTTATGTCCCTACGCATTTATTCACCTTCATCAAGAGTCCAAGTAGGATTTTCTAGAGGCTTATTTGGTGTAGAAGTTCCCTTTTTTGGTGGCATGTTGACCAAGTATCACTTTTGAACCTTGATTTTGAGGTGGTTATGCTAGACAATATTTGTTCTGTTGTATCTCTCAAGTTTTGGCCCTTTTGGGTATGAACTTTCTTTTATGTAGTTCTCTTATATTTCTTCTCTGCAATTCCATAGGTCTGATCAAAATTGGATGTGCCAAGTGGAATTTACGGTAACTTCCCCACAACTTGTCGATTGTTGGCCTTTCGAGGAGATCTCACTTGTATAGCATGCCCCGCACAAAATAATTGATATAAAATTCTGAAACTCACACCAGAAATACTATAGACTGTCCACAATCCAATGAAACTAGTCCCACTCAATTTGGATAGTCTAGGAAGAAGTTATGATTGTCTTACCTGGAACACCTTCTTGAGACTAGTCAATAGGACTAGTTAGATACCCTATCTTACACAGGGTGTATCTACAAATTTAAGATGACCCAGAGAATGAAATTTTTACCACAGATACCTTACTAATTTTTTTAAATAGCCTCCATATTTTAGGGTCTTAAATGTTACAGAAATGTTTTTATAGAGAAAATTCTGCAATGAATCAGTTCAGGATGATTCCAGAACCCTATCTTGTATAGGCTATATCTCCAAAAGTATAAGGCCTCAGGAGATAAATTTTGAACCCAACATACCTTGATCCGTCTACGAAATATCCTCCAAGTCAGTCCTTATGAAACATTGTATAAAAAAATCTATAGAGAAAATTCCAAGGTGTCTCAAATGTAGCAGCGAAACCCCAAGACCTTGAGCTCTGATACCATATGTTAAGAACCAAATATCAATATAGCAAAGAAAAACCTCAGAAAAAGTACTCAACGCCTTGAAAAAGAGATAATTTCAGATAATAAGCCTCTTCAAGGGGGAAACCTCCTTTTACCCCACTTAAATGTTCAAGTACAAGATGATTCAAAATGAAAATGTCTCCTTGGTATATATAGGAGACTAGGAGGTATAATTACAACTAATGGCCTAAAGCCAACATAAATAAAATAACATTACTACTATAATATGCCCCAATTAAGGGGTAATGAGCCAATATTAGGGCTTAACAATGAAGAGGTCAAGAAGCAAATCAAATATTTAATGGATAAAGGGTTAATTAGAGAAAGTTTGAGTCCATGCACTGTGCCAATAGTTTTAAGTCCGAAGAAATACGGTGGATGGAGAATGTGTATAGATTCGAGGGCTATAAACAAAATCACCATCAGGTATAGATTTCCTTTACTGAGGATGGATGACTTGATGGCTTGCCTGAGTGGAGCAAAGTTTTTTTTTCAAAAATTGATCTGAAAAGCGGATATCATCAGATTAGAATGGGAGAAGGTGATGAATGGAAGACAACATTCAAGACGAATGAAGAAATGTATGAATGGCTTGTCATGCCATTTGGCTTGACAAATGCGCCAAGTACTTTTATGAGATTGATGAACGAAGTCTTGAAGGATTTCATTGGAAAGTTTGTAATTGAGTATCTTGATGATATACTGATATTTAGTAAGACTGAGGAGGAACATTTGAGACACCTAACTCTAGTGATGAGGAGGTTGCAACAAGATAAATTGATGATAAATTTGAAGAAGTCATCTTTCATGAAGAAAGAACTCATTTATTTGGGTTTTGTGATCTCTTCGAATGAGTTGAAGAAGGATCCTGAGAAAGTAAAATCAATCAGAGATTGGCCATCACCAATGAATATCTTCGAAGTCAGAAGCTTCCATGGATTAGCCAGTTTTTACAGGAAGTTCGTCAGGAATTTTAGTGGGATTAGTGCATCAATGATGGAGACAGTCAAGAAAATACAAATCTTTTCATTGGATAGAGGAAGAAGAGAAAAGTTTCAATTTGCTGAAGGAGAAAATAACTGAACAACCAGTTCTAGTTTTTCCATATTTCAGTAAAACATTTCAAGTCAGGTGTGACACAAGTGGATTCACGATTGGAGCAGTCTTAAGTCAAGACAACAGGACGATTGCATACTTCAATGAGATGATGAATGAGAGCAAGATGAAGTACTCAACTTATGATAAGGAATTTTATGCAATCATACAGACACTGAAGAAATGGAGGAATTATTTGGTTCCAGAAGAGTTTGTCTTGTTGAACCATGCTTTTCAATTCATAACTCGACAGGAGAAGTTGAACCAGAAACATGCGAAGTGGGTTGAATATATGCAGAACTTTACTTTTGTTATAAAACACATTTATGGAACTGCTAACAAGGTTGTTGATGCGTTGAGCAGGAAATGTTTGATTCTGTAGGAGTTTCGTGTGAAGACCTTAGGCTTCGATAACCTTAAGGATATGTACAGAGATGATCCAGATTTTAAAGATGCTTATGAAGCATGTGAGAATCCAGTTCTCAGAAACAAAATCCAATGGATTGAATATATGGTTTAGGATGGACTACTATTCAAAGGAAATCAATTGTGTATTCCGAAGAGTTCAATGAGAGAAAACCTTCTGACGGAAAAGCATAGTGGGGGATTGGCTGGAAATTTCGGCCATGAAAAAACATTCGTGCAACTGAAAAGTTTTTATTATCGACTAGCGATGAGGACAGATGTCAAGAAATTTGTGAACAAATGCAGGATTTTCCATCATGCAAAGGGGAAAAGACAAAATACAGGGTTATATCAACCATTGTTAGTACCAGAGAGGTCGTGGGATGCAGTATGGATGGATTTTGTGTTAGGACTACCGAGGACATAGAGAGCTTGTGATTCCATATTCGTGGTAGTCAACAGATTTTCTAAAATGGCACATTTCATTCCATGTTAGAAAACGAGTGATGCAACTCACATTGCAAATCTGTTTTTCAAAGAAGTTTTTAGACTTCACGACTTACCCAAGAGTATTGTTTCAGACAGAGATACCAGATTTGTTGGTCATTTCTGGAGGACACTATGGAAAAAGTTGGGAAAATATTTATCTTTTATCTCATCATATCACCCTCAGACGGATGGATAGACCGAGGTAGTGAACCAAAGTCTTGGATATTTATTGAGGAGTTTAGTAATTGAACATCACAGTCATTGGGATCAAATTCTGCCGCAAGAGGAATTTGCATATACTGACTCACCTAATAGGAGCACAGGACAGAGCCCATTTCAGATAATGTATGGAATGCATCCGAGAGGAGTATCTTAGTTGAGAGACTTAGAGCAGAGTGAATTCAGTAGTGTTGGAGCAGAGGATTTTGCAGGAGAGATACAGGAGCTCCATAGTAAAATCAAAGAGCGATTGCAGAATTCCAACCAGGAATATAAGCACAGAGAAGATCAACACAGAAGGGAACTTCAGTTCGAAGTGGGAGATTTGGTCTTAGCACATCTCAGAAAATAAATTTTCCCAAGGGGAACATATAATAAGCTGAAAATGAAAAAGATAGGGCCATGTAAGATTTTGAGGAAATTTCAGGCTAATTCTTATGAAATAGAATTGCCAGATGGGGTAGGGATATCACCCATATTCAATGCAGAAGATCTATATCCTTACAGAGCATATGAAACCGAGGAATTAGAGGAAGTTCAATGGGTTAAACAAATGCATGTAGCTGAAAAGACACAGATGGAAAGGGTAATTGATCAGAGAATTAGCAAGGAGACCCGAAGGAAGAAATATTTTGAGTATTTGATAAAATGGAAGGGACACCTGATTGAAGATGCCAGTTGGGAAAGTGAAATGGGCATCCAGAAACATGGATAGATGGTGCAGGATTTCATGAATTTTTCAGCTAAGGGAGTATGTTGCAGGAGAATTGTAAGCAAGCCAACAAAGAAAGTGCAAAAGTGAAGGACAGCTGGAAACGCACCAGTGCACATTTTGAAGGCATTTTGAATTTTCAAAAGATGGAGCATTATTGTTACAACCAGAAGGATGTATTACATTTATGTTTTGGAGATTGTAAACAGATCTTGAGTGTTTCTCTCATATGTCAGTTATGGAGGCATTTAATTGTAATGAATGTAAAGTAGGTATCTTTAAATTTCTGATAAGATAGCTTAGAGCTGTGAGAGGGAAAACTCTAGAAATCTCCCTCGTATGTATTGTATTGTAGGATTATTCTCATTGTAATTGTAATTTGTAGAGAAAGAGAATAGGGTAACAAAGATTGTATAATTTGTATAAGTAGATAGTTGTCGCTATTGAACCCATGTACAAAAGCACTTGGATTAATATAAGAATTCTTTGATCCAATTCTATGGTGTGTCATGGTTATTTTTTACATCTATTGAATGGTATGTTTAGAGTCTATTTATAATCTCTGTTATTCATTCATTTCAATATCATGTGTATGGATGCTTGAATTTCATGTTGAATGTATGATGTATGTGAGAGGATAAGTATGAGTTTCAATTGTTTCTCTTCCTGAGAATTCCTGCAAGGAGTGCAGTGAAATTCCAAAAGGAGTGTGTTAACGAGGTTCCGAGTTTCATCTCAGAAAATCTCATGAGAGATATCGTTGTTCTTATACCATCAGAAGTGTAGGTGTAGCACAAATCCATGCAAGGTGTGCGCAGGCTGGTTGAAGTCTTAGACTTTACCAACCAAGGAGAAAGGTTGAAGAACTGTTGTTGCAAGGAGTGCACAGAGTTGTTCAGTGTGAATAGCCAGAGGTTATTGTGAATGCCACAAGGAGTGCATGCAAGAATCCTTTTGAAGTCTTGAGTTTGCAGTAGAACAAAGCTCAGGAAGGATAGAGAGTTGGAAGGATTTTGAACGAAGGATGATGTCTGAAGTCACCTCGTAGAAGTTAAGTTCAGAAGGAGAAGACATGAAGTGTTTGAGGATTCTTTGAGAAGTCTGAAGGGATGGTTGAAATTCTCAAAGGGAGAATCGTCGAATTTTCATGGACCGTTGGATCTTGTAGATCAGTAGGAAGGTTAAGGCTGAGTGTCTTTCAGCACCCATAAGCTCAAGAGGAGTAGTGGTCGTTGGATTTGGATCAACAAGAACCGTTCTTCTCATGTTGAATTTCTTCGTTTCGGAGTTCAGGTGTGGAGAATGTTGTGAGTCAGAGTAGAGAGTTGTGAACTCCCAATTCACCAAGTCACCTTAGAATCAGGACCGTCAGATCATGGGGAGTCCAAAACCATTGATTTGCGGTGAGGGGTTATCATGATTTTAGCTATTGGTGAGGAGAGTTGTTGCATCATAAATCTTTGATACACAAAGTCTCAAGGTGCTGAAACATTGGGCCCCAGATCGCAGTCAAAGGTCACATCGAGTGGAGATAAGGGACGAATCAAATACTTGTTGACCCTTTTTGGGGTTTCGAAGATTGAAAGGGGTTAGAAGAATTTCACATCAAGAGTCGTGAAGTGATGAAACCCGAAACACCTTTTCGGGTGAAGATTGCAGTCGCTTCAGTTGATCACGTGGTGAGAGTTTGCGATTTTTGCCAGTTCTCATAGGTGTAACCCCAAAGAAGGACTTGTGGAAACACTTTTGTGTTGGAGATTCCTATGGGGAATCAAAGATTCAATCAGACTCAGAGGGGATAAAAGAACAGTCCTTAGACCGGGAGGTCGAGAAAAACCTGCTGAGGTAGGGGTGTTGTGTTAGAATGACTTTCTAAGGGCTCAGGAAAACAAAGGATTCAGCGATAGAGGAAAAGAGAGACGTGATCGACCTTAGGGGAAAACATGAAGGCTAAGGGTTGATATTTATCAGGTAAGATGCTAAGGAAAAGTAGGTATATCAAATGAGTGAAGGAAAACAGAAGAAAAGTTACAAGCCGAGAGAGAAAACCTATGATTGGGTCTGCAAAAGGAGGAGAATTTGCAGAAACCACAAATTCCTAAGGCTTTGACAAGTTTATGTGATAAAAACATGCATGAAATTTGTTGGAGAATCACATATCCCAAACAACATAATTAACCACTCAAACAATCCATGTTTGGTTTTAAAGGCAGTATTCCATGTATCCTATTCTGCGACCCCGATTTGATAATATCCACTGCACAAATCCAACTTAGTGAAATAAAAAACATTCTTCAATTGATCAAGTAAATCATCTATACGAGGAAGAGGGTATCAATTTTTCACCATGATTTTATTTAAGGCTTTATAATTGACACACATTTGCCATGTGCCATCCTTCTTTGGAACCATCATGATTGGAGAACCACAAGGAGATGAACTAGGCATGATGACCCCTTGATCCAATAATCCATGTACATTCTTATTGATCTCGGTCATCTCCACAACTGACATCTTGTACATGCCTAGATTAGGAAGAGGATAATCCTGCTGAAGATGTATCTCATGTTGGATTTCCCTCTAAGGAGGTAATCCATCTGGTTCCTGAAAAATATCATCATAATTAGAAAAAATATCAATTAATTACTTTTTATGAGATGGATCACATCCTTGGAAAGCGTCGAATGTCCCGACATCTTTCTCTCTTACGACCATGAGTACATATCTCTTATTATTGTTTATGTGTCTTTTCATTTTCCCTGCACTAATAAGTGCTTCATTTACCCTCATGTTGTGAGCTCTAACAATATATTCCACTCCCCATTAGTAAGGTGCTATTTGTTCTCATGATGAAAGGAGACTGCTTTTCTATCATAAAGATAAGGACTTCCCAACACTATGCCACATATATCAAGTGGTACAACATCCAAATCCACTTCATCAATCAACTTTGAAGAAATAAAAAATCTGATCCTACATTGTTTGGTGTCATTAAATCTTTCTTTATCACATACCCAACCAAGAGGATAAGGCTTCGGATGTGGTTTCATTTCAAGACCCATCTTCTTGACAAGTGCTTCAGATATTAAGTTTACTTGGGAACCCTGATCAAATAATGTGTCTATATTAGTATGTTTAGATACAACTCTTATATGAAATAACTCATTCCTCTTTTGTTCATCAACATAAGATTCATTATTTGAACTTGAACTAGCACAAAGGGAATATTTACCTTGTACTCCAACCATTGTGATCTTTCTGTCATCTCCTAAATTGGAACCAAGGTCTTGCTGCACTATAGAAACAGTCTTTGTCTTCCCCTTACCACCGAACTGTTTTGGTTTCTTTTCTGAATGCAGTTTCCAATAGTGTTCTTCATCGTGACCGTTCTTCTTGTAATGACTACAAGATGGTTTTCCTCTTTCCCTCGTTATTGTAGTGGTCTTCTTGTCCTTCCTTCTAAACTTCTTGAAAGGTTTATGTGAGAGATTGGAAGGTTTCTTTGTGGGATCTTCTTGAACATGCTTCCCCCTCTTCTCAAGGTGACTGGCTTGCACAAAAAATTCTTTAAGACTAGTGGGGTTAAATAAGAGAAAAGTATGAAAAATATAAATGTGAAGTGTGCCAATATACTTCATTAAAGTTTCATAAGAATCCGAAGGAATGTTCAATGTAAGAGATTTCCTCCTAAATTATTCTTTGAAACTTGTATAGCTTGACCTTTACTTTGTCTTAAAGTTTGTCATTCCATCATTGCTTTATGTAAATACCCTAATGGATATAATTGCTTCCTTATCTCTGATTTAAATTCTGACCATGAGGAAAGAATATTACCACACTTACTTTTTTCCTGAAGCTTTCTCTCCCACCATACGAGAGCGGTACCTTCCAATAGAAGAGAATCCAGTTTCAATTTAAATTCCTCTTCATCAATATGCTAAACACGACAATATACTTCAATGTCAGATCCAATTATCTATATTTTTAGGATTAGCATATCCATTAAACATAGGTAAATAAAATTTTACATCAAGATTTAATAATGGTTTCTTAAATGAGGCTTTATTGCTAGAATGATGAGAATGATGAGAATGCTCAAGGGAAGAATAACTAGAACTTGAAGGTGAAGATGGAGGCTTAGGAGGATATCCTCCAGCACCTTGTTTTACCAAAGCATCATCATATGCATGTGATTCCCTTTTCTTCCCTTTCTTCTTCATCCTCTTCTCGTAATCTCCATACATTCATTCGACCATTTCTTACATGCGATAAAATAACATGTGAAATTTTTTCTCCTGATCATCATGTTTGTCCTCTTCTACCATTTTCTTCCTTCGGGATGCATGGCCAACTTCAGGGTTGAAAGTATTAAGAGTTCCTTCACCTTACTTATGCTTGGACCTAGTAAGAATTCATAATCAACAATTCAAGTCAAAGACAACTACTCCCATACCAACATGATCCAGGAAATTTTCATCCGGTGACTTATTAAATAATTCTATTAAATGAGAATAAACTAAAATGCACCATAAAGAAGGAAAAAATCAAAACGAAAGAAACATAAACATCAAATATGAACACAAAAAATTTATAACAGAGTTCATCCTTGATGGACTATGTCTTTGGGTCTTGCTCTCAAATGGGTAGGCCTTTTTATTAACTCCACCAAAGAATTGGGAAAAATATAAGTATACCTCATTCTGGAGTTAAGAAACAAAAGCTTTGCTCAGATCAGAAAACTAACATCACCACTGCGTTTGTGGCGTTGAATTACCCAAAAATGATTGTCTCCATGCCTCAATCTGAGTTTGGCACTTTCAGGCCCAAGAGACAATCATGTCTGGGTTTTTTGTGCCCACGCCTGCAACAATTAATGGACTATGTCTCGAAATTCATCCCTATGTATTAATGAACGCACCCTTGCTTATCCTTGTACACTGGCCGAAACCCCCTTTTTATAATATAATGTGGGTGGTTGTATAATAATGAGACCCTTGGTCTAACAAAGGCAAGTTGTTATATTAAGGCGTTGGTTGGAGGAGATCTTGGGGTCGAACCCACGAGCCTATCCCTTTTAGTGTTGTATTTATAAAAAATTTTGTGGATCTGCTATTATAACGACCAAAATTTTGGAGGGTGGCTAATTTAGTGGACTAATGGAATATACTGCCAATTCTGGTGGAATCGCCGCCATATTTGGTTGTCTATTATATATATATATATATATATATATATATATATATATATATTAATAATTCAGTTGATGGGCATCATTGGGAATTTTCCCACTGCCACGTGGTAACCTATGACTAGGCCATGTGGCATCCAACCATTAGCCCACATTACCTCTTTGCACAGTCACCCTGCCACTTCACTTGTCTGCCACATCAGCTTGCCACGTAGTGTATGGATGCCACATGTCCTGCACGGATTGCCATGTGGAATTTTTTCATTGCTCCACATGTCGACCTAAAAATTCCAAAAACGAGTGACACATGGCAGCCTCTAGTGATACCATGTCATCATGCTGACATCATCATGACACATTTTTCCCTCTGTGCTTTCCACATATGTTGTACAGATTATGATGTCATTCATACTGATGATGACGTCAGCAGTACGGATGTTGACTCATCCATGTTGATTGGGATAGGTTGACCAAAATTTTGATCGTGAATATATTTCGATCCGTAACTCCATTTGATGACTCATTTACACCATTAGAAAGCTTGTGATGTGGTCTTCACGATAATTTTATTTTCACTAAGTTTTGGGAACTTTGAATTTCTTCCCTTTCTTTGTCTACTGAAGTTATTCTAAGCGTTATGAGTTTCCTCTACGAGTTCTGAGTTGTTCTTAGACTTCTTTGGATCCTTTTTGGATCAGGGAATTGAAAGCGGTTGGAGTGTTCCTAGAGATTTAATATTTTATCCCTTGTTACGTTGATAGACCTCACATTCAACCACAAAGGTGCGGGCATCCTGTTTCATACCTGTTGGCAGCCAATTCACATTTTCCATCGTCTCATAGCTGCCTACACCAATGTTTCACAAACATTGATTTTTCGTCGCAATTTTCAAATGAATGATGCTTTTATTCTTTGTGCCTTTTTGCACGCCTATCTTCATTTTGTTTTCATGACTGTAAGCATGAAAACTTAGTTCTTCAAAGTCACATTAGAATCATTGTTTGAACTGTTGTCATCCTTCTGATTGATATGCCCTTTGCGCTTACCTAGCTGGAAAATCTTTCAATCTGTACTCATTACTCATGCTTCGATTTATTATGTGGCTTGGTTTCATTGAGTTTGCAATACATTTGGATTAGTATTCAGTTAACCTTTGGTTTCATAAGATACATGGGCGTTATGATTAAATGATTTATGGCTTAAAACTATGGTGTAATATTGATTATGCGCGTTGGTTTATAACTCACCATTGGTTTCATTGGTCGGCTAATTCACATAATGGTCGAACTATTCTATGATGGGTTGAATAGCTATGTAAGCCGACAATCGTACCTTTCACCATAACTATCAGGACTGGCCAGAGATAAACTCCAACCCCCTCGCACACTTTGCATCAATGCCTACCTCCTTACCAGGGTTATCTTTGTTAATTTTTGAGAAAATCTCTTAGCCTAATCTGTTCAAACCCTTGTCCCTTAGCCTGGCTCATTGTGTGT
Organism: Picea mariana; assembly: GCA_032191745.1. Classification (NCBI taxonomy): domain Eukaryota; kingdom Viridiplantae; phylum Streptophyta; class Pinopsida; order Pinales; family Pinaceae; genus Picea; species Picea mariana. The sequence continues at coordinate 9,416 of JASDQU010192240.1, read as the reverse complement.
TATCTCCTAGCTTCCGAAGGGAGAAATAAACCTCTAAGGTGTTCAGAGTCAGTTGTGGTTTCATTTTTCCAGAGAAGTTTTCCCCGTAATTGCTCCCAGAGTCACGTTTTTACGTGAGCGATTCTGGGCAAACAGATTTGAATTAGCTCAAGCCGTTGAAAACCCAGAACCATTTTTAGCCCCTTTACCTTCATTGTAAGTGGTTTCTTCAGAAAATGTGCCATTGCAGAGATCCAGCTCGTGTTTTAGAGATCATTTTTCAGATCTTTGCAATCGCTGAAGGGAACATATTGGGTCTGTGTGCATGCTCATCACTTCTCTAGATCTGTGCTAAAAGATTATTCATTTTTTTAGTGGGTTGATCGCTTTATCCATGGCAACATACCCTAGATCTATCTCTGTCTCGAGAATTAAATCAATTTGATTAAGTAACTGGTCTCATGGGAAAATTCCGACCTTCAATTCCGCTTAGTCAGGAAGAGCTTGAAAAGAAGGGTATTTGGGACTTCAATCGTTTGATTCAACCTTATATCGTGGATAATATATTGCAGGACAAGTTTGGAAGTATTTGGATGGATGTGGCTTCAACATATTTCAACAAAAACCAATATCAACGTTATGATTTTAAGGAAGAGTATGCTACAGAGAAGAAGATCCTTTCTAAATTGAAGGAAAACGAAGAGACTCCAGAAGGGCTGATGAAAGCAGAAAAGTTAAAGAAGGGCCTGTTTGACCTTCTACATGAGATTTTTCTAATCAGGGATCCAGAAGATCCAGGGAAATTCTATTCTCGATTCAATCTCGAGGAAATGACTAGTTTTAGAGAATTAGATGATCACAGTAAAAGCGTTCTTAAAGAAATGTACTATGATTACTATTTTCATCGGCAAGAGAGCCTTTGGCGACAAAATGCATTGAAGACACTTCCTGTTCTATTAAATTCATCAGACATGTTGGCATGTGGAGAAGATCTTTGGATGATTCAAGCCTGTGTGCATCCTGTTATGCAAGACTTGGGTTTAATTGGCCTCCGCATTCAACGGATGCCTAGCAAATTTGATCTAGAATTTGGTATCCCTGCAAACTATGGTTATATGACGGTGTGTGCCCCATCATGTCATGATTGTTCTACTTTACGTTCTTGGTGGGAAGAGGATAAAGGAAGACGCATTCGTTTCTTCAGGAATGTGCTATGTTACAGTGAAGTACCACCAACTCAGTGCAATCCTAAAGTTGCCTGTGCAATAATCCAGCAGCATATTGAAGCTCCATCAATGTGGACAATTCTTCCACTCCAGGATCTTCTAGCAT
>JASDQU010192239.1:0-20054 GCA_032191745.1 Picea mariana | reverse complement strand
GGGTATGTTTTTACTATAGGTGGAACAACAGTAAGTTGGATTTCGAAACTACAAAAGGTTGTTGCACTTTCAACAACAGAGCAGAGTATGTTGTTGCTACAGATGCTAGTAAAGAGATGATTCGATTACAAAGGTTTATGGAGGAATTGGGAAAGAAGCAGGAGAACATCCGGTTGTACTGTGACAGTCAGAGTGCCATTCACCTTGCAAAGAACTCAGCCTTCCATTCAAATACTAAGCATATATAGTTGAGGTGCCACTTCATATGATCCGCCTTGGAAGATGGACAATTGAAGATGAAAAAGATACACACTAGCTAGAATCATGCAGACATGTTAACAAAGGGAGTAACCAGGGAGAAACTGAGTTCCTGCTCAGTTTTAGTTGGTCTTCAAGAATGAATATGAAAATGAGAAATTTGCCAGGTCCAAGAAGGTTCAGAGTCCAGCATATACAGCAGTGGTGGAGTTGTTGAGATCAGTCTCGAAGTGGGAGATTGTTGGTTGTGGAGCATGTTTATCTTCCTGATTCATAGGTCCTTGCTTTCAGCCGTGTTTATACCCCATGAAGTATTTACACCCCAGAAGTATGTACACTCTTCCACGCGGGGAAGTGCATTGTAAAAGTATATTGTAATTTCATTGTAAATATAGACCGTTCATTATAAGGTCGCATATCTAACGGTAGAGATTATGTTAGGGTTTTTTTCCCTAGAAGGCAACCCTCTTTTATGAGGGAAATGTATTGCAGCTATGGTTGATGGTGAATATTGTATTATAAGAGAGGAGACTGTGAGAGAAAGAAGAGGAAGTTACAACAGGTTTTGTTGTGGGTTGTATCCCTTCATTTGCTGAATAATAATAAAGGAAGGACCTGGCAATTTCTCTGGTGGACGTAGCCCACACTGGGTGAACCACGTAAATCTGTGTCTCTCTTGTATTGTGTGTCTTCTGTGTTTTGTTTTTGCATTTGTTTTATTTTATTGCTCCGCGGTCCTGTTTTTCTAATATATGGAACCTGATGAGATCCTGAGAAGATACATTATGGAGGCAGAAAGACCACTGATTTTAGCAAAATCACATGAAGGCATCGCTGGAGGACACTATGCAGGGAAAGAAACAACGCATAAGGTTCTTAGAGTTGGCCTCTGGTGGCCTACTTTACATAAATATGCCAAGGAATACTATAAAGCCTGCAATGTATGCCAAAGGGTTGGGAAGCCTTCCCGAAGAGATGAGATGCCTTTAGCACCACAACTGACCTTACAAGCATTTGAGAAATGGGAAATTGATTTTGTGGAACCTATAAACCCACCGGGGAAGCGCACAGGAGCTAGATACATCATCACTGCGACAGAGTATTTGACGAGATGGGAAGAAGCAAGAATATTTAATGACTGTAGTGCAACTACAGTTGCGTGATTTATATTTGAGGATATCATAACTAGGTTTGGATGCCCGAAGACCGTGATGAGTGATCAAGGCACACACTTTATTAATAAGACTATTGAAGCTTTGACTCAGGAATATGAAGTCTTCCATCAGAAGAGTACTCCTTACCATCCACAAACGAACGAGATGGTCGAACCTTTCAACAAGATATTGGAGACAGCGCTGACGAATATTTGCAGTGTGAACAGGGATGAATGGGATTTGAGAGTACCAATAGTGCTATGGGACTACATAAATACTTGCAAGAAGCTCACAATGCAGACTCCCTTTAAGTTGTTGTATGGCCTAGAAGCAGTTGTCCCTATGGAATATTCGGTTCCTAGTCTTAGAATTGCAGCATTCACAGATATGGATGAAACTAGCGTTGTTCGAGAGAGGCTTGTGCGGTTGGTAAAACTAGAATAAGATAGATTTATCGTAGGATTCCATCAGTAGGTACAGAAGGAACAAGAAAACTCCTATCATGATAGGCACATCAAGAAGAAAACCTTCAAGCAAGGAGATCTACTATTGGTATACAACAACAAGTCCATGAAGCATCCAGGGAAGTTTAGGACACATTGGCTTGGGCCATATGAGGTTGCTTACATTACAGAAGGAGGAGTTGCGCAGTTGAAAACTTTGAATGGAGAATGGAAGGAAGGTTTGGTGAATGGGAGTCGGTTGAAATTGTACTATAACAACCAGCTGCCTCACAACTCTCAGTAGAATCATGAGAAAATGGGTGCAGTTGGAACTGGGTACCAGACACAGAAAAGATAGTCTGCACATGGAAAGAAGGGAGGAACAGAGAAGGAAGCATAGGTTTCCCCGCGCAGTCCGAAGATGAAAAAAAACAGAAGGTTCAGACCTAAAGTGCCTCGAGATGAGTCACATGTGAGTGTTGGGGGCCTGTTGTCCTTTGGTTATGGAAGGTTGAGAAGATAAAGGAAAGAAGTGCGAAGTGCAAACTTCACGGAAGACAAGTTGACTAAGATTGGGTCGAAGTGGCCAAAAGAACAGAAAAGATGGAGTGAAGTAACAGAAAGAAATTCGTTGGATGGGGAGATCAAGGAAGATAGATCAGCAAGGAATATGGATCGTGGATGACTCAGCAAGTGTAAAACGCCACCAATGGATGTTTTGGATCACCTCGCAAGAAAGAAGGAAAGACGGGCTAGCGAAGCCCTAAAAACACGGGTCAAGTTGACCTAGGGTTTTAGACACCTAGGTATTTGGTATTTAGGGTTTTGACACCTAGGTTTCAACCTAAGGTTGTCTGAGAGTCATTGTAATGTATAAATAAAGGTCAAGAGGACCTGGGATAGGTTTGATATTATGTATGGTGAGTGATTGTTGTTATTGCTGAGAAAGACAAGTATTGTGTGGTGAGAGAAGTTTGTGTTGTAAGATCTTCAGCTAGGTGTGAAGATCAACTCTGTAGTTGTGTGTGCAAGGAGGGAAGAGGAGAAGAGAATGAAAGAGAGAGATATGCAATCTAAGAGTGCATATAGAACTGTATGCTTTCATTCAATATATTATAAAGCATAGTTATGTGGATGTAGCCATAGGGAGAGGGTGAACCACGTATACCTTGTTGTTGTGTGTGATTGATGTTGTGTTCTTATGGTCTCTAATATATTTTTAATGCAATATTGTGTTATATATAAGATATAGTTCACGCATTAGTCTTATGAAATATAAATAAGAACTTGATCTGTGTGAGAGGGTTGCCCTGGATCCACTTTTCATTTCCTCTGTTTGTAGACAACGGTGTCCTACAACCACCTATAGCTACTTCGGGTGAGACTGCATATTCTTTGTAGGTGTTGTTGAAAGGGAAAATAGTTAGGGCTTGTTGGTGTGCTGTTAGAATTGAACCCTGGGTATACCCCTATTCCAACAGTCATCCAAATATACTACTACACATTTGTTTATTAGTCCCCGAAATGCTACTTCCATGACCCTTTGGAAGGTCGCTCCTGCATTGATTAACCTAAAGGGAATTTTTTTATAGGCGAAGGTTCCTCAGTTGGTTCGCAAGGTAGTTTTCAAGTGGTCTTTTTATGAAACTAGAACCTGGTTGTAACCCGAGAAGCCATCTAGTAGGGAGAAAATCTCAGAGCCAGACATGGTCTGCAAGAGTTGCTCCATTGGTGGGACTGGGTAGTTTTCCTTTTCTAAGGCTCTGTTGAGGTTTTTGAAATCTACGAATAGGCGGATCTCCCCATACTTTTTCCTTACAGGAACCAAATTTTCTACCCATGCGGAGTGTCTAACTTGAAAAATAATCTTGGCATCTAGTAGTTTCTTTAACTCCTGACACATGAGAGGCTCCATGGATGGGTGGTATTTCTGGAGCTTCTATTGGAAGGGTTTCACTTCATGTTTTAACATTATAGTGTGTTGAATGATACAAGTATCATAAGTTTTCAAATATCGGTAGGACCATGCAAAGACAACTTGATATTGTCTGAAAACTTTGAGATAAGCCTTCCTTTCCTCTTTAGATATTGTCTTGTCAAGATTTATATTTTTGGGGTTTTTCAAGGTTCCTAAATTTATGGTTTCATGCATGGGACAAGAACTCCCCATCTTTGCGTTCTTTGACCCTTTAAATATTTCCCTTAGGTCAAAAAGGTTTTATAAATTGGCTATTCCCTTCGGTATCGTGTGAGACCTTGAATTGTCAATCGATAGGTTTGTCTCAGGATCGGTTTCTGCTGATCGTTCCTGAAATACTTCATCGTCAATAGCCAAGTCTTTAAAATTATCCTAATTCATCAAGAAGTTTATGATCTGATCATATCCTTCAAATACCTTCCAGTTAGCAATAGTTTTGGGCACTGATGATTTTTAGAGTAGCTCCACAGTGAATCAGGAGGCTTCGTAATCTTCTAGAGGTGATAGTCTTGAGGCAGTAGTGGACAAAGAATCAGCAAGAACGTTATTTTCTCTGGGGATCACTGTAATGTTGAAGGCCTCAAAATGATTTATTATCATGTGCACTTCCTGTTGATAATTCCTCAGGTGTGGAGAGTTGCAATGTATAGTGTTCCTTACTTATCTAATGATGATTTCAAAATCTCCGAAAATCTTCAATTCTTGAACGTTCAAGTCCATGGATTTATTTATCCCTTGTACTAGAGCTTCATACTCGACGGTATTGTTTGTGCATTTGAACTCTAGTCTACAGGACAGAAAATGTTGTTTACCTTTTGGATCAATGAGGATGCACCATGTTAGAACCCTATATAATAGGGAATCAGTGTTCTGAATACTATTTATTTATTTCAGGCATATGTGTTCGATCATGATGCATGGCGAAGGCGGCGGAAAGCGCCTGACACTGACCAAGCGTATAATGAGTACCTACGCGCGAAGTTCAAAGCAAGTTCTGGTGCATTTTTGGCAATGTTTTGTGAAGCGGTTTGAATGAAAAAAAAATTACTCTTGTGGGCCAAATGTAAGGTTGGGTTTCTATAATTTATTTTGGTGAAATGATCAAAAATTTGCCCCTCGGCCCTTGTGTAGAGTTTAGTTAAGTTTATCAAAACATAAATATTTTTGGCAAAAAAATTGGCAAAAGTTATATTGGCCTAGGGCCATCCACTCAAGCGCACTCAACACCGAGAGTCAGCACCTGTTCACGCACCTACAGCAAACACACAAACAAAAGTCAGCGCTAACACCAAAACCCAAAGCCCGAGCCTTGGGTCACTTCATCGAAACACTATGCATCTATTGGAAAATATCAATACCTTTTTGTATTATCTTCTCATTAATGTGGGATATTGCCCACAGAGAATAAAAAAATATATATATAATGCAATGTTTGAAGCCTACGCTAGGTGTTGAAACGGTTTAGAAGTGTCCAACGCAAAGAGGACGTGTGCATGGAGGGTTATGTCACAGTCGGCCACTACAGCATCCGAGAGCCAGGTCGAAAACGCCATGGAAGCAATCAAGCGTGGTTCCACTGCAGTGGGGTTTAAAATCAGAGGGGGGAATCATACTGGTATTTTTCTCCTATGGCGAGACTATGAGCACTAAGTCCACAACACAAACGTTGTGTGATCTTACACTTCAATTCGGAGAAGGATCATATGAAAGGATTCAACATTGTCCAAGATCATGCATTTCACTGAAGAAGCACAACTGAACAAACCAAAATTACAGAGATGGCTTGATGAATTTGGAGAACGTTACAGCTAGGCTATTGGGGTGGTATCAGCTGTAGCAGCTCTCGTTGGACCATTTGTATTTGAGTGGCCATTTATAGGTACTCCAGGAGCCCGAGGATCTATTTACATGGTATTGGGCCTCATGGTAGCGGTTTCCTCATATGTATTAGAAGTGGCTCCTCTAGCTTATGCAACTGCAATTAGTACCTGTGCAAGTAAGGGTATCTTGTTAAAAGGTGGACATGCATTAGATGCACTTTCATCTCTTGGAGAGCCTGAATGTACATTCTACATAAAAACTGGTGAATGCAAATTTGGACCCTCGAGCAAGTTTCATCATCCACTGAATAGACCTAATCCATCTGTGAAGCTAACTCTTGCAGGCCTTCCAAGGAGAGAGGGTGAAGCTACCTGTCCATTCTATATGAAAACTGGAACTTACAAGTATGATGCAACTTGCAAGTTTAATCACCCCCCTCCAGGTGAAGCTGTAGCCAAAGCTGTCGCAATGGCTGTAACCACTGAAGATAATTTAGAAGATGAAGATAAGATGGGTTCAGGGAATATTGTTGGAGCCAAAGCTACAGATGAAAATCTCAAAGTTTGATGAATATTGTAGAAATTGAATGAAGGGTTTTTCTGTTTAAAGCAGACAGCAAGAAAGTAGATCTATTCGGGGCATGTAAGATTTTGCCATCAAATTGCTATTTGGAGGTTGCAAGGAGATATTTCAAATTCAGGCTTGTAAAGTTTGCTATAAATCTGCTATTTGGGGGCTTATCTGAACATGGAAAAGTTTCTGTTTGTTTCAATTAGAGCATGTGGAGAAGGCATTAACCTTACAGGTGATAGTAGAGTTGTCATCCTTGATATTCCATGGAATTATTCTATTACTCGCCAGGCAATAAGTAGAGCTTTCAGAATAGGAAAGAAGAAGAAAGTGTTTGCCTATCGCCTAGTGACTGCAAATGCATTAGAAGAAGAAATTCACAGAGCTTCATTAGATAAGGAAGTTTTGTCAAAGATGATTTTTGATGGAAGTGACCAGTATGGGAACTCAAGGTCACTCATGTGTGAGGCAGGAGAAAATGAAAGTGAAGACTCTTTCTTCGACAGCAAGGTGTTAAAGGAAAATGTTAAGGCCTTGTACAAATTGAAGTTAGTCTAACCTGTTTCAATAGGAACAGTGATCTATTAAAAATGAGGCCTCTACCATTTTTTGTTTGCATGTTGATTGTTGCAGATTCTCAGTAGATGTTAGATCCTATATAGTTTAACAACATATTCAAGGGAGATGTTTCTTTTGATTATAGCACTGAATTGCGTAGCACTGCTAGGATGGAATTATTCAGTACATCAACCTATTCTGAAATGAAGACAGTTCTTTCAGATAAGAGGAGAACGAACTATCCCCATTGCACAAGTTTTCGTGCTAGATCATATGAAGTAGATTCTTTTAAACCAAGGAAAAAGGAAGACAAGTTTGAGTTATTCAAGAGCCCTGATTTAGATCCACAGGTGAGAGAAGAGCTTATAGAGCTTGTTGAAGCCAAGGAAGCCAGTGTTGCATACATGTTAGGACATTCACATGTGAAAGCCAAAAAGTCATCCTCCATATTGAAGAAATTGGCCATTGGTGTCACTTACACTTTCCTCCGTAAGAACAGCAGAGGTCCTGGTGTTGCTTTCAGCAGTTCTCACATTTCTCTCATCAAGAGCCATGATGTTGTAGACTTGAAAAATTTTACTTGAAGACATCGGCATTATAAAATTGTGACCTCAAAGCATGCGCTGTACTTCAACAGGCCTTAAAATGAACATAGTTGAAGTCCATAAGTGTGACTGGATAAAGCTTGGGTTTTTGCTGTTGATAGAAGAAAAGCCAAACATTCATCCTTTCCCACAGGTCTGTTTGTTTCAGTGGAAATTTGACAATGTAAATGTTGTATCCACATAATCATCCCCCTTGAAGCTACAGAAGACACCTGGCAATGACAAAATTGGCAATTCAGAACCACAAGGCAGCAGTTAGACAGAGGTGGCAGATACATCCTATACTTCAGGAAATGGTTGGAGCACCGTTTCTCCAACTGCCTATACAGCATCAACAACCTTCAGCAATTCGAGACAACCAAGCCAGATGCTAGTTTTAGTTTACAGTTAATTTGTTGTCTTGTTTGTTATGGGAGACCATCTGCTACAGGTGTCAACTATTGTAACTGCTTTTCTATTTTTAGAAAGCAGAAGTTAGAGCCCGAATCTTTGAAGGCTGGGGGGATTTTTTATTATCTATACACTTGTAAAAGATAGAATGAGGGTTCGATTGGGACTAGATGTGAGGAGGTTCAATATGTATGAGTGTTTTCAGCAGTAAATGTCTTTTTGATTGGCTGAACCTATGTGAGAGGTTTAGACCTGAGTTTGTAATTTTATTTGCTGGAGTTGAGTGTTGTGTTTTAGCCAGAGAATTTCTCTGTAATTTTTAATGATCTATCAGTGATAGGCCTGCTTCTTTTACAGGATTCTTGTGTGGTGATATTGGTGGAGTTTCTTCTTTGTTAATGTATTCCCTGTCTTCTTCACAATTTGTTTTCAGTTCTTATTATCAAAAGGAATGTTATAGAGGCAGAATTTATCAGCAGATACTCTGCCTCTCAGCTTGTGATAATATTTATGTTATTCATCTAAAGAGCCCAGCTTAGGAATTCTTAGCTGCTCCTTTTCTTGGCTTTTTCCTCTCCTTTTTCTTCCTTAAACCGACGCCATCATAATTTGATTCGATCCAATATTGCTACTACCTTTCCCTATGAAAGGACTTTGTCCAAATTTGAGAATTAAATCACCTTGTTTAAAGCGCACACCCAATTTGCCCAATGGCCCTCCTTTCTGTCCCAAACTAACCATTTAAAAACCAAAACCAGAACCCTATACTTTTATAGCTAGCCTAAAATCCATCCCTTACAAACCAAGTTAAATTATAAAGAGAGATCCCTCTCTGAGTCTTGGAGGGCTAGATCCAAGACTCGAAGCGGTTCAAGGTTACCTCTGTGATTGCCTCAGCTGCCTTAGGCAAATTACAGAGCGCTAACACACCCTGCCCCTGACCCTTCTTGCTATTTAGAGCCATCAAAGTATAAGGTCCAAACTTGTAGGCAAAACCTATAAGCTTCCTCTTTCTTGTCTTTTTCCTTTTCCCTTCCTGTTTGTTCTGTTATTTCTAATGCAGGTTATTCACAGAAGAGGGTTTCCTCTATCGTCGTTGGTAGTTTCTCTTTAAAAATCATTTCGAAGTTTTGAGAAAGAGGGACATCAGATGAGAGGGGGGAGAATTTCTGAAATCAGATTCACAGGAATAATTGCCTAGAACGGGGAAATCTATCGATGAGGATTCATTTAGGGTTTCTTAGTAACAGTATGTTTTAGATATCTTTTCCTATCAATCCTGATCATATTCGTGTGTCCCTTTAATGGCAGCCAAAGGTGAGCCCAATCTGTACTAAAGTATCCGTTCAACTTATTAGACCAATCTTGACTTAATAACAATCCATAAGCTTTTAGGATATCTACTACAATGATGTCAATCACCTGCACAAATTTAGGGTGTGTCACTATTCTGATCATTACATCTTTGAGCTCTCCCATAAACTTCACCTAGGTTTTGTATAATTGTATAACATGTTTATCGCTTTTGAGAGGGACTGTGTTTAATTTTTTGCAAACAGACAATGGCATAACATTGGAGGATGCTCCTGAGTCAACCAAACAATTATGAAAGTTTATGTTGAAGACTTCAAACATCAAAAGGAACGATAGGACAAAAGTTTTTCTCTTCTTATCCTCAGAGCAGGCGTTCACAGTTGGTTTATTTATTAAATCTGTGGGGGTTAGATTTCCTCCTTGGTCAGTGCTTGTCGTGGGATGTTCTACTGATTTCAACACTTGTAACAGAAAGTCCTTCTACTGAGGGATTCTACACATATCCATGACCGATATGTTTTCCTTCAATTTCTTCAAATATTATACTATGTTTTAGTCTAGATTGAGCGATTCTTATGTATGGATGTTTATAGGGTTTCTTCAAGGAGAAAAATGTTATTTCGAGTGATCAAAAGGTGGTTTTCCTCCTGAAACTAGGGTCGTAGTAAAGTCGTTTGAGACGGGTTGACTCCTACTTCGTGTTTGCATAGCCAAGACTTATGTGGGTGGCTCTTGAACCTCAAATAGGTCATCGAAAGGCATAGGTAGTTAAGTATCCCATATTAACATGGTTTTTTCTTCTGGGGGATCAACCTCTTCCTGATCGACAATATTTATGGTTGAGATGCTTCATTTTTTGGTTAGGGAGACTTCATCTATAAAATGATTGGCCATCAAATTCATGGCATGCACCCATTGAGGACAATCTCTTTCAGAGTGATTCTCTTGATGATAGGTACAAAAAGAGTCAAATGCTACATTTCCCAGATCGAGGTTTAAGTTAGCTGGGGGAGGTTCAATTTCTTTGAAAGGAGGATTCATTTTAAAAAAGGGTTTATAGGGAATCTGGCCTTGGTTTCCTTCCCCTACACTTCTCTTCATGTCTATGATTTTGTTCAAGAACTTCTTGACCATGTGTTGTAGGTATTCTATGTCCCCACTTCCCTTTTCGGGACCTTGTTATGTTTGTTTCCCTAGGGGTGTAATCAGTAGGATTCCTCTCATAGGAGGAGGTTGAACTTATTTTCTACCTAATGAGACCTGGACTTCTTCACATCCCTTCATTTGGAACTCTATCATTTTGGATTGTTCAAAATTCTCAGCTAAGGTTGGTTTGGCATCCCTTTTCACAAAGATGGAAATAGAAGTTGGGAGAGCATTAGCGTATACTTCGATTTTCAACTCCTAAGTAGGTTTAGCTTAGGGTTGGAATTTTTTTAAGATAGTGGTGAATCTTTGATTGAAATATTTAACCTTCTCCTTTGAACTCATGGTGGCGGCGAATAACTCATCCATCAGAGCTCATAAAGTGGTTTCTTCTACAAATTTATCTAGAAAATCATTTTGAAACTTCGTCCAACTGGTTATGGATCCTACAGGCAAGTTAAAATACCATGTGGAGGTTGCTTTTTAAAAATTTTAAGGTAACATCCTACATACTACATATTCATGTTGGACATTCATCAGTCTGATAGCTAGTATGAATTTTTTGATATGGTCTTCAGGCAATCTCGAGGTTTCAGGGTCAAATTTAGGGAGTAACTTCTCTGGATGTCAAGGAAGGTTATGACTCATCCAGGGATGACCAAAGCATCTATGTACAACCAATGTTGATTAATATGATATGGGTTTCCCATTTCTTCATCATGGTCATTGTTATCTTCCATGTCTTCAGATCGTTCTGAATCAAACCCTTCCTCTTCAGAAAATTTGTCAGGATCGAAGTAGTTGTCGCTCAATGTTTCAGGGATTATATTAAGAGGATGTTCGATTTTGGTGAGGGAGAAATATATTAGTTCTTCTACTGTGTGAACAAAAACCTGGTCGAGGGTATCGACCACTAGTCTGCTTACTTGTTTTCTATGAGGAAGTAACGGAGCTAAGGCCAAAGCACCGATCTGTCGGGTGTAAGCTCTTGTGATTCTTCTAAATTAGTTTAATTCCTCGTGAGGAAGAGCGTAAGTTATATCAGGGAATAGATGTTCTTCCTCGTGATGGGGTGAGTTACTCATTTCAGGAGTACTCAGTATGTGTGGGATGTCTTGGGAATGACTAGCCATGCATGTGGGTTGTTTTGAATTTACAAGCTGTCTGAAATATTATGTAAAATATAATGTCATCCATTCATTCTTTGTCGCTCCTTCTAGCACCAATTATGTTGATGGGTCCTAAATCCATTTAACTCAACAACAGGAGCCAAAACCGCCACCGAGGCCCAATTAGACTCTGCAGCATTTAATGGTGGAATGGTTCTCTAGATCTTGTGATCTGGCCAATTAATCGATGGGATTTACATTTTCTTGTGAAGGCTTCTCCTTCAGTTAGGACGTTCTCTTTTTGTGTTTTCTCTTATATATGGAATCGATACAAGATAAAATCTACTACAAACCAACTAGGTAACAAAGTGGGAAAACTTAAATACTGGAGAAGGTTGAGCTTGGCATAACCCTTTTACTCTAGCATGCAAACAACAATTCTCTACCATAAGCATAGTAATAATGCATTAGCCTGTTGGTGTTCCAATTATTGACTGAGGTGTGATTATCAGAAGAAAGCACACATGCATTAAACGATGGAAAGAAAAATAATTCTCTTAACTCTAATCATAATAACACAATGATTTAATTTTCATCATTAAATACAAGAACTATAAAACATTGAATCAGATAACTTATCAACAGATTTAGAAGCTCTTACTCGTTACATCATCCATTCATGAGATGAAATCAGAAATAATTTGTCTCCACATCCAATCATACAAACTTTTGATGAAAGAACACAAACTTGTCTCTGGTCCTAAACAAGACTTCTCAAATAAGGAAGCTCTGGAATAGTTCTTTACAAAATCCAAAAATGAGGGCCTTTGCAACAACCATCGAACTTTGACTAATAGGTCGATCCTCCTATTTATAACATACTATTAACTGGATCCATATGTACAATGTAAACTTTATATGTATTGGAGAAAATTTTTGGAGCTTTGCGGTTATGGAGCGAACTTCCAGCACGTGGCTACGGTTTCTTTTGTCCCTCTCCTTCACCTACGGTTAAAATATGCTCCTTCCTATTCCTGGTCTGACCCTTCCCCCCTTCCCTCCCGACCATGGAAGACCTCCCAGTCACCGCGCATTTCACTGACGGCATGGAGACAGTTATGACAGACGTCGTGGCAGCATATTTCTTGGAAGAGGGAGGACCTCCCGTACAACTGGTGAACTCTGGTGACTTCCTTTCCACTCCTCCCCAGGACAAACCCTTTTCCCCCCCCACAACCCACTCTTCTATATGGATTTTTGTTCGGAGATTTTCCAGAACCGTGGGTGACCAAGCCCACAAGCACTCCTGCCTGTGCTCTCCCCCTGTTAAGTCTGCCTCAAGATACTGACCTAGAGTGGGTAAACTCCATAACAGGAGGTCTCACATCTTCAGAACTCACCTGCCTGGGCCACCCCTCCAGTGAAGGTACTGACCCCCCCGGTCTCTTCTGAGTCAGGACCATCTGTGGTCCCTTTCTCCTCTTGCAATGGTTTTATCTCTACCCAACTAGAACTGGATGAGCATAGTGGCTTTGAATAGTATTTCTCCACTAGAGAACACATAAAGAAGCACTTAAATACTTCAGAAGGAGATATCAGAGACAGAGAAACAAGGCCTAGGTTGAAAAGGAAAAGCTTAAAGAACAAAGGGAAAATTTGAAACCTAGCTCTCGGTGAAGACATGGAGTTCATCTAGGTCACACTTATGTAAAGCCAAACAATTTTTGGGAGAGTGAATGGTGCGGTAAAAACCATCTGATATTGGATGCATGATGCTTGGCAGACCGAGCTCGAATACTCACCGGAACTAGTGGAATTAAACAGGAATTGGTATGCCTTCACCTTCCAGAACAATGAACACTCCAAATGGGTACTAAGTAAATCTTGGAGTATCAACAACTCTCTGATGCTTCTCAAACCATGGAATCCACTTTTTGACGCAAGTACAGAATGCCTTGACAAAATCCCGATCTGGGAACAACTACCAGCACTTCCTTTCCATCTATGGTCTTTTGATTACTTCAAAAAAATTGGGAATTTCTTAGGAGATTTCTTGATGCGGATATGACATATGAAGAAACAAAACAAAGGAAGGTTGCAAGAATTCTGGTTAATTTGAATGTTAGGGAAGGTTTGGGGGAAGAGATGGATCTCACCTGGGGAGACTACACATATGCCCAAAAATTGGACTATGAGAACATTCCTTTCAGATGTCGAAGATGTCATCAGTATGGACATATGATTAAAAATTGCAACCTCCCTCTAAGAACCAGAGGAATAGTATATGGGAGGAATAAATATTCACAGAATAATGTTGGCTCTTCGGTTCTTGATCCCTACTTACAAAAGGAGCAGGGTTGTCAAACGAAATGCCTCACTGAAGTTTTGGTCGAAGATTTGTTCCAACCCTGTACAGAGATGGCAACCATGTGCCCGATCCAGCAAGTTCTTGTTCAGACAGAAGACTCTTCCTTCCTGGTCACGGGTACCTCATCTAACCCTGCCCCCTCTATTATTGTTTTAATAAATAATTTGTCTATTAAAAGTCCTGAATGGCTACTCTCACCTTCCCTTCCCTTGTTCCCTCCCTTTTTTTCTCTTCAACCCCCCTTTCCACCTCCTTCCTTGACCCCTCGTTGCCCAGCTCTTTCCCTGGCCTCCTCTTCCTCCCTCCTCTCCCTGGTACAACTAGCTTCTTCTCCTACCCCTACCTCAGATGAGTCCACTACCTCTTCTACAGACACCTCCACAAGAATATACTTATTAATATCACAAAACAGAGAACACGCGGGAGGTTTAGCATCGGACCCAACTCCAGCAGAAAAAAATGGAAAAGGCAGGAAATATTTCTTCTCAAAAGCACAAAAGAGAGCCATAATTGAATTATTAGAAGGAAAACAGGTCTCTATTGAAAGGGAACTTAGAGCAAGGCAAACCCTGGGAAAGGGGCCTTGATGAAGTGTTGTTCCTTCAATTGTAGGGGTTTGGATGGTTCCCTCAAAAAATCGGCCCTAAAAAGGATGATTCTCAAAGAACATATCGATGTACTTCTCCTTCAAGAAACCTTAGGGGAAGGGGTGGAAGTTGAAAATGGACTCTCTTTGCTTTTACCAGAATGGAGCTTCATTACCTTGGACTCTATTGGGAGATCTGGAAGACTAGCTATTGGATGGAATTGTCGCACTATAAAAGTCCTTGACCATTGGGGTTTTGAATCTGGACTTGGGATCACAGTCTTCTCAAAAGAACTTGAAGACCCCCTCAATATAGTAAACATCTATGGCCCCTGTCACAACAGAGGCCCTTACTGGAACGTTGTCTTCAACAAGTCCTTCCTAAAAGAAAAACACTTAATCCTGGGAGGAGACTTAAATTTCTCTTTAGGCATTAAAGAAGTTTGGGGATCCCATGCGAGATCAAACCCCCTCTCGACCTACTTTACACAAAAACTGGATGAACACAATCTTCTGGATATTAAGCCAGTTAAATTCAAACCAACTTGGAGAAACAATAGAGTGGGAGAAGACAGCATTGCAAAAAGACCGGATCGTTTTTTGATAACGGATACACTTCTTGAAAAATCCTTTCAACTGAAACAATGGATAGGACACAGGGGAATCTCGGATCATTACCCAATTTTCCTTGAACTAAGAACTAGATTGGATAAGCTACCCAGTCCTTTCAAATTCAATAGACCCTGGCTCATTGATGAAACTTTTTTAAAGTTGGTTAAGGAAAATTGGAAATACTATAACCCAGGAAGCAATGAGACGGCAGGCCTACACTTTGTAAAAAACCTACACATTATCAAAGATAAGACAAAGACCTGGTCACATCAGAAACTCCTAAAAGAGGATTTGGAATTGAAGGAACTAGAATCAAAATTAAACCTTATTTCGGAAGATCAGGGTGGAGGATTTGATACAACAAATTCCAAACTAAGTCTGCTAAAATTGGAAGAAAGGAGAAACAAACTACTAAAGGAAAAAGAAGATACATGAAGATTAAAAAGAAGAGACACCTGGCTGAAGAGTGGAGATGAGAACACAAAATTCTTCCAAGCATATGCAAAAGGCAGAAGGTGCATAAACTCAATCTGGTAGTTAAAGGATCAAGACGGAAAAAAGGAACATACCTTTGAAGGAATGGCGAAAATTGGAAAAAAGTTCTTCCAGGATCTCTACAAAACAGAAAACAAGGCCACTATTGAAGAAGTGATTTGAATGGTACAGTACTTTCCGAGCTTTACTAGTGAGGAAGATAATAGAATGCTTATGGAAAAGGTAACACTAGAATAACTTAAGGTTGTATTGAATAGTTTTCAAAAGGACAAAATCCCAAGACCAGATGGATGGACAATTGAGTTCTTCCTGGGCTTCTTTGATTCTATTGGACAAGATATACTAAGCCTAGTTGAAGAGACAAGGCTTACTGGACAAATGCCTTTAAGTTTAAACTCAACTTTTATTTCCCTTATTCCAAAGAAGGACAACCTAGAACACCCTGGATGGCTTCAGACCTATCTCCCTGTGAAATTGCATCTACAAGATCATCTCCAAAGTCATAGCCATAAGACTTAAGACTGTACTTTGTGACAAAATATCCTTGGAACAATTTGGATTCCTAGAGGGCAGGCAGATACACGAAGCAATTGGAGTGGCACAGAAATCCCTACACAGCATAAAGACCAGGAAGCTAAAGAGTGTGGTTCTTAAAATCGATCTTTCCAAAGCCTATGACAGGGTAAGTTGGCTCTATTTGCGATTTCTTTTAACACATTTAGACTTTACAGTTCCATTTATCAGATGGATCATGTGTTGTATTACAACTGTAACTTTCTCAGTCCTCATAAATGGGTAAGCCATGGACTTTTTTAGATCTGAAAGAGGCTTAAGACAAGGCTTTCCACTTTCCCCTCTTTTGTTTATTCTTGTTGTTCAAGGATTAAGCAGGGCTTTAGCAGCATAAAAATGATCTGTGTCCTTTCCAGGCATCAATATTTCCAATACTCTTCATGTAACCCACCTTCTCTTTGTAGACGACATCCTTGTCTTCTCTGCAAGAACTAGAGGGGAAGCTGACAATCTAAATAACACTCTAAAACTCTTCTCCAAAGCTACAGGAATGATAATAAATGAAGGAATGTCTGCTCTCACCACCTTTTGTCTCCCAGAAATGAAAAATAGTCGATACAAACTTCACTTCCCTTTTGAAGAGAAAACGATTGATGAAGGAGTCAAGTACTTGGGATTCACTTTGAAACCAAATTATTACAGAACAGAGGATTGGTCTTGGATACTGAAGAAATTATAAAAAAGGTTATGTTCATGGAGCCACAAATGGCTTTCCAGAGCTGGCAGATTGGTACTAGTAAAATCACTTTTGGAATCCATCCCAGTCTTTTGGATGTCTCTGTCTTGGATCCCAAAAGGAAATTTGGAGGCAGCTAGAAAACTCTCTTTCAGATTTCTATGAAGTGGAAAGAAAGAGGCAAATGTGACTCCTTGGGTAAGATGGAAAAGGATTGCAGTCCCAAAATATTTAGGCGGTTGGGGCCTAAAAAATATACATGTTTTCTCCAAAGCCTTAGCTGCTAAAGGGGGTTGGTGCCTTCTTTCTACAAATAGTCTCTGGACAAAGGTTGTCATCAAAAAATACATTGAACCAGACACCCTAGAGTCTTGGATCAGAAGAACTCAGAAAACTCTCAGAGGTGCCTCAATGATTTGGAAGGCAGTGATAAAATATTTCCCTATAATAGAAGGTGGTCTTGCTTGGAAGGTAGGAAACGGACTCTGAGTAAGGCTAGGGACTTATCCTTGGACAGGAATCGAAGGAAAACACTTAATCTCATATCAACTACTAGCCACTTCAAAGCAAAAAGGATTGAACTCCTTAAACTCACTTGCTGACCAGCCCTCCACTACCCTTTGGGCTCAAGGGTGGAAAACTGCCTCTACTCTTAATTTCAACACTGATGATTCAGCAGAATTGGAGAATTATCGAAATGCCCTTTTTTGTTCACAAATCAAGATAAGAGAACAAGAAGACGAACTAGTTTGGGACAAAAATGAGTCTGGTATCTACACTCCAAAGGAAGGTTATTCACTTCTAATGCAAGAACTCTCAGAAGATGAACCAATCTAGTGGTGGAAAAATATTTGGAAGATCAATGGTCCTGCTAAGGCAAAACTCTTCTGGTGGTGTGTGCTTTCAAATAAAGCCCCAACCTGGGATATTTTACAAAAAAAAAAAATGTCGGACCAAGCAGATGCCCACTGTGCAAGACAGAGAGAGAAACGAAACAACATCTCTTTCTTGAATGCACTTATCTAAAATTGGTTGGGCAGGAGTTTCATGCACTCTAAAATTCCCTTTTCAGTGGGAAGGCCACATCTTGGAACAAGCCTGGAAGAACTGGTGGGAAAACTCCTCTTACAAAACTTACAGATTACTCCCTTTACTGATCACTTGGGGAGTATGGCTAGCAAGAAATTAAGCCATCTTCAAAGAGGTGACTATTTCTCATGATAAAACCTCACTAAACAGTCTGTCAATTTTCTCTTCCTTTCCCTCAAAAGAGAGAACAAAGAATAGAGTAATAAAAGAAGTATACATAGAAAAATCCACACCTTGGGGATTTTTTGATGGAGCTTCCCAACACTACACATGTGGAGGAGGAGGCTTACTATACTTATCAGACACACACGACTTCACTTTATCTTCTGGATTGGGAAATGGAACTAATAATTAAGCGGAATTAATAAGCCTCAAACTTCTCATGGTTTTTTCCCTTGAAAAAGACTGCAAAAAGTTATCAGTTTTTGGAGACTCAAAAAATGCAATAAACTGGATAAATGGAACTCAAAGATGCAATAATATCATACTTGCCAATATTGTGGAAGACATAAAATCACTACAGAAAAATTTTTACTCCTTTTCCTGTCAACATGTCTACAGGGAAAAGAACAAAGAAGCGGACATGGCTTCGAAAAAGGGCACATACATGGAGTTGGGCTACTGGAAGATCACAGAGTCCATAAACGAAAAAACACAGTAACAATAGAGAAATGTTTTGTAAATGAATGTAATTCTACAAGATTTTGGATACAAAATCTATGAAGGATACTATGCAAACTAAGGACTGTACTTAGTACACTGTAGCATTACAGATTTTTTTGGAATGACTATGTAAAATCCCACGGGATGAAGAAGAAAGAACTACCTGATATGAAGTATGTAGACATACTATATCACAAGAATACACCAGAAGGTGTATCTACAAAATGTAATTTTGATTATCATAATGAAAATTACGCTTTTTTCTGAGGAAAAAAAAAACATACTATTAACTAAAAATAACTATTAAAGTGTAGCTAAGTAAAACAAAAACTCGCCACATGGATCTTTCTTCTATCAGTCTTCACAGAGTCATCAAATGGTGTTATTTGAGTGGATGACTCTTCTCATACTTCGACCACTTGACGAAGATATCCTTGCATGTGTTAGCATATGAGAATCTATGTTGTTCCACTGGGGCCAAAAGGATCTCTCGTATCTCTACTGCCTATGCCCGATACTTGACTATTTTGGCACTTAACTACTACAACAAGGCTCCATCTTTGATTGGGTGCTCCATCAACTATTGTGCCTGTCCTAGCTCCATGTCTTCCACCTTTTCTATTTCCTCATCCCATTATGAATCATGTTCAGCATGCGATTTGACAATGCTGCGCAAGTCGACAAAGTCATCGAGTGCGTCGAATTCGGGGAGGTCAATGTCTTTCATTACCTGGTTGATATTGGTCCAGCCTTTCTCGCACTTGGCCCATTTCTCTTGGATTGACCAATGAGGTTCCTGATCCATTTTAACCCAATATTCGGTTGATTTCCTGATGTGGCCGATGTTGCTTTCCCTTAGCACCTGGATGTCGTGCTCTTCGGTGTCTCACCCCTGTTGCACCTTACTGATATAGTTGATCCTTTCCATGGCTTGGTGTGCTTTCTCGTACCACCTATCCATATATTTCCACGTCACCAGTGCCATGAGGGTTTCTTCTTGAAGCTCCACTATCCTCGCAATGAATAGGTGTCATTCATCTGTAAATTTGTTGTAGGCCTCCTTGAATTCACTCCTTAGGAACACCGCAGCCTGTGTGGTGTCCTGGTAATATTTTTCCAAGTGGTGCAAATGTTCCAATTCTTTCAGAGAAGAAACCAACTCCTCTTTGTCCCTTTTCTCCCTGTCCAGGGTGGCATATGTGATTTCTATCCCTACGCTGATAAGTTTGGATGTCTTGGCATGCTCTGTGTTGATCAGATTTTCCTCTGTGGTGATGAGGATGGACTGATGTAGAGTGATACTCCTCTTATTGGTGGTTCTTTGCATGATATATTTCCTTTTCCATTCATAAGCGATGGAATGTATGTCAAGGACTTCATCCATGGGTTTGGGGATTTGTTGATCTCCCCAAGTGAGCATAGTTCCCAGGCTCCCAATGGTATATATTTGTTCAAGACTAGGTTCTTGAACTTCCTGTTAGAAAAATAGGACCGCGGAGCAATAAAATAAAACAAATGCAGAAACAAAACACAGAAGACACACAATACAAGAGAGACACAGATTTACGTGGTTCACCCAGTGTGGGCTACGTCCACCAGAGAAATTGCCAGGTCCTTCCTTTATTATTATCCAGCAAAATGAAGGG
>JASDQU010192237.1:1390-20088 GCA_032191745.1 Picea mariana | reverse complement strand
CATAAACATGCTTTGAGGACAAAGCATTTCTAAGGGGAAGACAATGTAACAAACATAAATATATATAATATGTAAATATAAATAACTGATAACTAATAATTAATTATGAAGAGACATGACATATGAAAGGTCATGTCTCTTATGAAAGGGCACCCCTGCGTGGGTATATATACAACCCTCATTCTCATTGTAGATCATCTTATATCTTATTCATTCATATACAATTATTATTAAATATATTTACTATCCTTAAATGGATTATTGCGTACTGTCCTATTTATATTGGATATTTACATAGTGAACCAGCTTGGTTCACCACACCATTCTTATATATACATGGAAATTTTCTTCTTATCTTACATAAAGAAATAAGCATCATCAATTGTTTGACCCCAAGCATCATTTTCCTAAGCCTTTGTGTTTTATACACAAGGAATAAACAAGTTAGTTAAAACCGTAAATCTAATTGGAAGATATTTTTATGGAAAATGAAGGGGAAGATATTTCTGCCAAAGATTATTTATTGGTTAGAAGTATTTGTCGTTATGCACGCTTCTACACATGGATAAATTAAATTTCCTTTTTGTGGCAAGATTGGTGCCTAAGATGTTGTAAGAATGAAGGTCATGTGTTAAGTTGTTACAAATTTGCTTTAAAGTTTATTTACACAAAACACATAGGCCTAAATGCCATAGGCAGACTATACTAGACAATGGGAAACTTTGTTCTATGTGATTTTGTTGACTTGATCTTGCCATTATTTTCATTGTATGTGCATAATAGAAAAAATAAGTTTTTCAAATTTATTTAATTGTTAAATAACAAATTATAAGTGTGATCAATGTCTCCAGTTATATGTATCTAGTCATTAACATATTATAAATGGTTGTATAATTCAATCCATGGGAAGTTGTGAATCTATCCTTCGGTTAGGTGGAGGCATATAAACATGTGATCAAATTCTTTAAAGGAACAATAATCATCCAAAGTAGCCTCACCCTTAGTTACTATGGCAAAAAGATTTAAACATTTTAAGATTCATGAAGTATGTTTATTTTAATTTCCCTTCAGAGCAAACATTTAGATTTGTTGTGCAATTTGTTGTAGGGAATGCTTGGGCATCACATGTGCGGATAGGGATTGCCTAGTATCCTTGTTTGGTAGGGGACACCATAAAGACATACTTGGGATGGACCCCTACCATAAGATAAGATAATAAGATAAGATAATTTTATTAATGTCCATCAAATGACCACAAAAGTAGGTTAATGGGACTAGAGGATACATCAAGTGTGAGTACAATGTGGGAGTGCAAAAGCATCTCCCATTTAAGAAAAGAGGAAAACTGAAAGTATAGTCTAGGTAAATATCCGACTAGGCTAAGCCCTAGGTCTAGCTAAAGTGTATATAACAATATCATAAGTGCGATGATACAAAATGAGAGTGTCCATGGTAGGAGTTGGACAACTCAATACTATCCGAGAGAGAAGTATTTGAGGATGAAGCCAATGAGGTCAATGTCTCCTGGATATGATGACTGATGGCGAGGGGGGAAATGGGGGTTGCACTGGCTCATTGCCGGAGTCCTCGCGTACTGGAGGGGGATTTGGATGTATGACCTTGGGGGAGATGTAGGAGCAAGGAAGCTCTGTTCTCCTAACATCGAAGGCCAAAGAAAAGAAGCTCTGAATAGATCTTTGACTGCTCCGATGGGGCTAGGAGGTAATTTGACGAGTGTGATGTGCCTTGTTCTGAATCCGTCTAGAGTTAAAACCTCTGTCGCTATGAGGATGTGTGGTCAGATGGATGGTCCTGCACCTCCAAACCGGTCTCAAACATATCGGTCGATCTCCCAAGGAGGGAGGTTGAGGGGAGACCCGAGGTCTCACCTATCTACGATCTGAAGTACTTTGGAACTTAGATTGTCGTTTGTTGCTCCGATATGGTGTCCCTTGCAAATAAGGGGTAGAGGAGGATGTACTTGACCTAACCTCCTATTTGTGAATCACAGTACATAGGGAATTTAGGTGATGCATCCTCCACCCCCACGGGTAGCACCCACATGGAAACATTGTTAAAAGTCAAGATGCTCCTCCAACTATATCGCCAAAAGAGATTCAACATATTTGGACTCTGACAGATTAGTTAGGGCCATACAACACTCCATGGACCTTATCAAAGTTTCGTAGTTACCTAATCCATTTGTTTATTGTACTTCCATCATGGAGAATGCCAAGTTAGAGAGGTAACTTACTCAATTGATGGTTGAAGGGTAAATCCAACTTAGCGGTTCTTCTTATGGGTCCTTGGATCTGCTCATTCCCAACGAGGACGAATGGCACTTTTGCATGAGTTGTAGAATACTTAACAAAATTAGTATAAAGAATTGATATCCATTTTATGATTGATAACTTGTTGKATCAACATAAATGTGCCAAATACTTTAGCAAGAGTCAAGATAGATCTTGCCTTTTGGTATCACCAAGTTTATGTGTGCAGCCTTTAGATATATGGAATTATGCTTTAAAAACAAATTTTATCTCTACAAATGGYTAGTTATTCCTTTTGGCTTGATTAACACCTTTGCAAACTTCATAAAACTCATCAGTGACATCTTCTTTGGAGATTCTTTGTTGCATACTTTGATGTTATCTTGATCGCTCYTGGGACTTGTGAAGACCACCTCTAACATGTGGCCACTATTCTTGATCTCCACTAACATTAACTCAAGGCCAAGTTCAACAAATATCTTTGTAGCTAAACGTTAATCTCTTATCTCAGATTTTTTAATAATTTCTGAAGGCACGTAGGTGTTGAATAGTTAGAGTGTTGAAGTAGTGTCCCATAGCTAAAAGCTTCTTTGGAAGCATGAATTTATAAAGTAAGTTCATCCGATATTTATCCACTAGTGTGCATCCATCTAATCGATTCACTAAAAGCAAGCATACACATAGATGTGGACTTCAGCAAGATAGAGCATTCAAGGACCTCAAAGATGCTTTGTGTTCAACATTTGTACTTGTCATACAATAACTTATTGAAATTGAGGTTGATAGCTCTCAGTTTGATGCAATATATCTAATAATACTTATTATTCTTAATAATTATTATGTAGAGTTGCGTCCATTAGGATAGTTGTGTTTCTCATGTCCTATATATATGATAGTATTCTTGTTTGCATATGATATGTTGCATCTTTCACATATATTATATAATTTTTTTCCTTTGGACTATAATATGCCTTCATTCCCTATGGCATATTGTGATATTGCAAGGTAATGTCACAAGTGGTATCAATGCAGTCTGATTTCCTAACTTGTGGTCAGCAATCTCTTTGGCTAGTAGCCAACCATAATGAACTTTTATTTTGTTTCGACAAGATGCTTCCTATTATCATTGTGCAGCAAGCATGCCCTTCCCCAATATGGGAACATTACAATGGAATGTAGTGAACCTGCAACACTCTAGAAAAATCCATTTGGCTAAGAAGTAGTGGGTGTGGGGGTATCTATTCCGCTAAAGTCGCCTAGGCTTGCATTTGTAATTTTGTCCCCAACTGCTTGAGATACCCTATTTGACTGGGCAAGATGACCCTCAAGGGGTGAAACGTGTCTCTGGGGAGGTTTGAACCTTCATGAGGGGTATGAAACACCCTTGTTTTACCATCTAACCAAGCTCTTGATGACAGAGAGTGAACTTTTAAAATGCAAATAGAGTAAATTTAAAAAGTAACAATTCCCACCAAATATCAAATGTTGGAAAGGGTTACAAGACCTTTAGGATAATTAGTGTAATTTTGGAAATATGTTATTCAACAACAAGGTTCAGTGTAAAACAAATAAGTATTCATATTGAGAGTAAGGCATACTTTATCCAAAAAAGGAATACTTGATTGTGAAAGTGTCATTCATACAATAAGAATATCACATTGGGTCAATTCTTCCATACTTTTATTGTTGTTACTCTCCTTTTCATCGCAAAATAACTCTACTAAAAACAATTGTTAAATGTGAATGCATAAGTTTTCCCTCATGGTAGCAATTGTAATCTCATATTTTGCTTACAAATCCATTGCAACCCTTTTCCCTTGTGTTCTGTTAGTGGTAGCAACTGCACCCCTCTACCATAAATGTCATTGTTGGACAACCTCTTTCAAAGCACCACCACCACCCTTTGTTGGAGATATTGTTATTATTTGAAATATAACTGCCATCTAGAATAATCTTTACGCTCTGTAGCCACCACAAGCACCATTAGAAATCTAGGAAATTGTAGTTGTAACTTGGTAACCATTATCACTTGCAACAGTTGAGTACAACCACCATCAAACACTTTAAACATTCCCTTGATCCATGTTAGGTGAAAAAAACAATGGGAGAATCATTTCTGATGGTCGAAGAAGCATCATGTTGTTTCGTAGCTCAACCACCAAAGTTCGCAATTGGAGGAGTGTCGGGAGAAGCTGTATTCATTTGCCATACGTTTCGTTGCCGCCTCTGTCTATATATATATATATTTTAATATATACCATCTAGATATATAATATACTATAATGTATGCTATTTAGATATAACCTTTTATATTATATAATATAATATATATTAAGCTTATTGTATAATGTAATATATATTAAACTTATTTTATAATATGATATATATTAAGCTGATTACATTATATATTATCTAATCATATATATATATATATATATATATATATAGTTACAATATGTAGTTTAAAATTCATAAGGTGCCTTTTAAAATTAAAGTACCAACTCAAAGGGCACCGTTCAAGTTTTTAAAGGATACATTCACTTAGTGAAAGCAAAAATAAATATTATAGCAAACATGGCACAAATATTTATGGTAGAATRTGAGTGGTTGAAAAAAGAATTGGAGGAACTTCAAATGAAATTTTTAAAACAAACTTTTGAAATATGCAATTCATAGAATGAAAACAAGTAACTCAYTATTGGAATTGATTGTAGCAAATCATCAAAAGATAAATAATATTCAACAAGATATGACTAAACAAGAAAATCCAAAAATAATATGGAAGATATTGACAAATGTCTATTAGGAAAGATAGCTTTTTTTGTTAAAGAAGTCAAAAATGATATCTTGCTGCTTACAAAAGTTAAATGGTTAAAAACAAAGAGAAAAGATGTTTACTAAAGTTGAAGTGCAAGTTGTCCAGAAAGAAATATCTATAAATTCAATTTAAATTGAAGATCAAGTTGTTGCTATTAACAAAATTTATTAATCGATAGATCAATTGAAGTATCTAATAAAGATACCAACACACAACTAGAAATTAATCAAGAGTGTCTTAAATGGAGTTGAAGAAAAAACATTTTTCAATAAAACCTTATTTTCATCCTGTTAGCCCCTCTCACCTAGGGGTAACTAGAGGAGATCATTCTCCATGATCCACATTGCAGATAGTGATCCCAAAGATGATGATCAACATTCTCCGTAGACAACAACTCCTCAGATGCCTCCCTCCTCATCATAGCTTAGCTCATTCACTTGATCAACATGGTTCATCTGATGATGGTGGTCCAACACACATGAGGTACATTAGTCATTGTTTCATATAAAGTGTTACATTTAATGCGTTAGGCATTTAGGTGAGGATCATGGGTTGAAGTCAGATAATGGATCATGATGCTTGTAAGCTATGCTTTTAGCCTTGTTTCACCTTGGTGGCCATCATATGTGTCCTGGTCTAGTGTTGTCACTCTTGGAGAAAATGGGTACTATTGGGAGGCCTTGATAGGGGTAACGTACCATTCCTGTCCATACTTAACACATTCCATCCTTATTCCTTCCGTTGTCCTATCTTTGGGAAATGGCTATTATATGTACACCAAAGAGGTCCGTTACATGTACACGTATTGCATATTTTGAGGTTGTTTCATTCCATTTACATTTCAGCAAGCATTTGTTATCTAAAACCCTAGTTTTTTTTCAGCCCTCTTTCATTGCATGTTTATTGGTTTTAAGGGCTGTTATATTTCTGCTGTTGTAATTTGTCATGTTGCTGAAGTAATCATCTTTTAATACAAATTTGATGACAACCATAGCTTTTCTTTTGATTTGTAGTGTTTTGGGGCATTTATTTGACTTGCTTAATTTGGTAGTTATCATTTATTGTCTTAAAGCACCTCACACACAAATTTGGAATTGTTTTACTTAACCACCTTGTGTTTACCTTGAACCTTGATCTAAGTGGTGGTATAATTGAGTAACCAAGATAGGAGGTTGTAGACTTGATTCAATCTTGCTATAGGATTCCTTTTGTGTTGGATTTCAATCTTTCACTAAAACGATGGAAGTACTTGCTAAGGTGACAGTGGCAAGTACTTCCATATGTTACACTTGTCTCGCATCTTGTGAAGGCTTTGCGCAAGTGCTATATTGGGTGATAACACATCCCAATCATGAGAGCCATCACTTTGATATGTGAACTTACCAACATATGCATTGCTTTGAACAAAGAGGACATTGTGGTTACTTTCGAAAGAATCAAAATTCTAATATGACTTTATAATAGTAAGAAAAGTCTAATTCAAGAATTTTGTCAATAAATATTTATGATAAAAGTTGACCTAGGATGGATAGATGCTTCTACAATGCATTGATTTGCTTTGAGCTTCAACGGTCTTTTAGTTTTGTTTCATCTTGTGCTTTGAGGATGAAGTCTTCCTAGATAGGAGGGCATGCAATAGCCTTGATCATCATCATCATTATTCTTAATTACTATTATGCAAAGTTGTGTCCATTAGGATCAATGTGTCTCATGTGTCCTATATATATGACAATTTGCTTGAGTGCATATGATTCTTGTATCTTTGACATTGATTATATAATGATTAATGTCCTTTGGACTATATGGCTTCATGTCTTTTCTTAGAAATGCTTATGGATTACCATGACTACTGCAAGGTATGTCACAATTGAAGTTTGCACTAAGTAGGGAGGACATTTGGTGACAAATCATGGAGAGACCTTCTCCCAAGCTAATTTGAACTACAACACATATGATAAGGAATTTGATGCACTAGTTTAAGCACTCACACATTGGCAAACTTATATTTCTTTTCAAGGACAAAATCCTCCATATTGATCACCAACATTTGCAATTCTTGAACTTATAATCAAACATCTAGGAGCATCACCATATGAAAGGGTCTTAATATTTGCAACTTTTCACTTAGTGACAAATACAAGAAGGGAGACAAAAAAAAGAAGTCTTTCTTATGTTAGTTTCTTTACCTATTGCTTTGTATGTGTTCTCCTTCAGTAGTGGGGTAGCGTGATGCACAAATCCAATGCAACAACATATTTAGCAATAGCAACACCTCGATCCTTATGCAGTTAACATGTGATGTAGAGAGGGCACACTAGAGGAGTATTTGGGGATGCAATAGTAGTTGTAGGAAGTTAGTAGAGAGAATGAGGCACATGCATAAATGTTGCATGCATACACCATCTTTAGAATTTTCTATCTTTAGTTAGGTAGGGCATGTCGGAGGTCGACTATCTTTGGAAGGTACTAATCCTTAGGAGAGTTGGTGCATGAGTTAATGCATGTAGTNAGTAGTTGTAGGAAGTTAGTAGAGAGAATGAGGCACATGCATAAATGTTGCATGCACACACCATCTTTAGAATTTCCCAGCTTTAGTTAGGTAGGGCATGTCGGAGGTCGACTATCTTTGGAAGGTACTAATCCTTAGGAGAGTTGGTGCATGAGTTAATGCATGTAGTTCACTTCAGTGATTGTTCTATTTGAGGCAACATTGTCCCTTGTAGGGCATTTTATTTGAGGTAACCTTATCCTTGCATGAGGGCACATTAGGGATAGGATTTTCACTCTATTAGTTGGGGTGCTTCTTTTCATGCGACTAGATTCATTGTATTTGTCTTCCATCTGTTATAATATAAAAGAGACTTAGGGCAAACCATTGGGATGGTTGGACAATCTAGGTTTGGAGCTATTGCATTGTAATTCTCTTTCATGTGAGAATGCTTGAGGCGCATGCATGTGCCATCTTTACAATTTTCTATCTTTAGTTAGGTAGGGTGTAGATCCTAGTACATATGGGAGGTTGGGTATCTTTGGAGGGCATAGATCCCTAGGAGAGTTGGCGCATGAATTAATTTATGTAGTCCACTCTAGTGAGCGCTCTATGTGAGGCAACTTTATCCCATGCAGGGATTCTATTCGGGGTAACCTTTTCTATGCATGAGGGTGCACCGGGGTTATGGTTTTTACTTTGTTAGTTGGGTGCTCCCCAACATTTTTCCAGATCCATTGTATTCCCCTTTCGTTTTTTGTTCTACAAAAGAGACTCAAGGTGCATCATTGGGATGGTTGGACAATTTAGGTTTTGAGCTACTGTAATTCTTCTTTCAGTTAATAGAAGATAGATGTGATTGAGTGCTACAAATTTGTACTTGCTGTTCATATTTTCAAATTTGTAGATCTAGCTTTCAAATTTCACTGTTTTGATAGGAGTTTATCATGTTCGGATTCCTAGGTTTAGGATTGTATTTTTGAGGTAGATTTGCTTACCATGTCATGAAACTTTAACATTTCAATCATTCTCTTGCTAGTGCAGTCACCACTATATTGGATTCTCGTYGTAGTAGTTATAAAGATTGGAAAGATCTCTATCCAACCTACATGTKGTTCGGGATATTCTATAAACTTGACAATTTCACATAGGTGTMAATTAGGCGACAAGAACCTTTTCTAAATCATCACATCTAATATGGGGTGCTAGATATATCAATTATGTGTACTTGTTGTCATTGTCTGCATGCAATCGATCAAGGAGGCTTACTCATCTTATGGAGGACAMTTTGATTTCTCAAAGCCTCTCTATTATCTCCAGATGTACTTCTACAACCAACCATGTGTAAGAATGTTGAAGACTATATTTGTYGATGCTTCTTATGCAACCCGTTAYCACCCATACTTGCACTCCAAGATATTCAAGTCCTCGAATGAAGTGCAACTCTAGAGGCACTCCAKAAGGTTGCCCACTATCACCTCAAAAACTCTTCCTCTCACTTTAGACCATTTCTCCTATGACGCAAGGGGGAAAACCCTAGAAAAGATCTTTAAGATGTTCTTTAGAAATAAAGGGATGGTGGATTGCCAAGACCAGTGTCTATCCGATTGGGTAATGGAGTCAAGATCAACAATCAAGAGGGTTTGAATAGTATGGAAGGAAGCATAGTTAGGCTGTTATAAACATTCTCTAACAAACCACATGGATCCACTTTAATATGCAGAAAATTAAAGGAGGGCCCTTCCAAAGATGCTCCTCACAACAAGTGCAAAATCAACCAATTAGTAACGTGCAACCATGAACAATTAAAGGATAGCCACTTGTGAAACCATAAATGATGTAGACAAAGTAGGAAGGTTTCTTTATAGAATGAACAACGAACAATAGATCAATCTTCGAGTATAATTTCACCACAAGATCAAAAAGCCCTATACGTGTCACACTTAACCTTCATCCCTAGCTAGGACAGCCCTCAAAAATAGAGTGAACAGTCCTAACCAGACAATTACAGCAGGAAACATCCTTCAATAAGTACAATGTTTCCAACAAGAGAAAGGGAGGGTTTCACCTCAACCCTAATGTCTTCTCATTGGAGCAAACTTGCCCTTATTCAAAGATTACACTAGCAGATTTGTACAAGTAATATCCAACCAACAAATCAACCCAAAAAAATAAAAGAAAGATGAAGAACCTCACGTTTAAATGCCCCTTCCCAAAAGATCTTCAACTAAGCTTGGAGGGGATCTCCCGTGCTTCCAACCACGACTCTAGGATTATTTCTTCCCAAAATAGGGTTTGATCCCTTTTAGGGTTTAGAGAAGGAAAATGATATTTTATTCCATGAAGTGTTCTCCAACCTAGGGCGCACCTCCCTAGGGATTTCTTTAGATGATTTAGGGTCTCTTTAACCCTAGTGCTCCTCTTCTAGACTGCAAATGATCTTCCATTTGGTCTTCTTCTAGCTTATAGGTCAAATATTGACTTAGAACTGCTTTTACCTTTGCATAGGGTGACTTGCCACTTGTCATCTTTCTCTTTCTTAGAGTATGTATTAATTCTTTGTTTAGGGGCTTGGACCATGTCAACCATTCCACATGGTGCTTCTTGATGCAAAGGACTCTTCTCCAAATATGTAAACATTCCCTTGGACAAAGTGTAATGCCCCAAATATGTCTCAAGGATGAAACCTGCCTCCMAATATGTGGAATCCACCTTGGATAATCTGTAATGCCCCAAAAAGTTGCTTTAATATGCTTTAAATGACTTCTTCCACAAAATGTCCCTCCTACAAGCGGGTAGGCTCATGATCAAGCAACCAAAATGCTCCCTTGATGTGGAATGAATGCRTGCTTCTACTACCACCAGGTCTCATCCAAGCTATGGCATTCCTCTTCTAGCCTCTTTCCTTGCCAMTTGTTATGTTCCRGGCATCCTTTGAGATAGGGTGCTTTTTCTCTTTGCAATCCTTCATGCTCTAGACCTCCCATGTGTAGGGCGTTCTTTCTTTTGGTTGTATTAGATCCCCTAACTCGCCATAAATTATTCTTTGGACCACTAATATGGTAGGGCATTCCTATTCGAGGCCTCCCTTCCTCAGTTGTGCCAAGTGTGCAAGAATGGAGTCCCTTGGTGTAATGTGCCTCCAAAAAGTCTCCATCAACTTGTAACTGCCACTGAACTCCAAGAGTCTTTTGTTGTGCTTGGTGAGAGAAGAAGGGCCCATGAAAATGCGAAATGAACCATGCATTTATAAGGGGTAATGCAACCAACCCACACTTTCTAATCATCACCTTGAATTATACTAGCCTTTAACTCTGCCATGATGATCATTAGGAATCCACCTCTATGAATTTAATCAACAGTTTAATGGTAGCCCAAGGACACAATGACTACATTTTTGTGGTAGCATTGCTTCCCAAAATTGGCAATCTTGTTGCAGTTGTAATAGTTGAGGCTATCCCTTTATGAATTTTATTAATGGCTTAATGAATGGTAACCCAAGGACATCATGACTACATTTTTGTGGTAGTGCGTTGCTTCTCAAACTTGGCAGTATTATTGCAGTTGTGATAGTTGAAGTTATCCCTTTCCTTTTTGTAGTTAAGGTTATCCCTTTCTTGCCTACCACTCACTCACTCACTAGGGTTTATACCTTTCCTGCTTTTCACTTCCTCACAAGTAAGCAAAGGGTTATCCCCTTTCAAGATGAGGGACAAGCAGCTGAGATCTATAGTGTTGTGATTTTGCAACAAGTCCAGCAATGCTCATAAATCTGTACAATTACTCTTTCCCCATACATGGACACACTATGGATCGTTGCTTACTATTGCTTCAGCTAGGGATGTTTGTTTCTTAGCCATTTTTGACAATCTCTATGCAAAATGTTGGGTTGTCAATTGAAGTTTTTGTCTTCCTTCTATCCACAAAATGATGTCTAGACCAAAGTCATGAGCAGGACCCTTCATGCACTTAACATCTAGTGTTGTGTGAACAGGCAATGGGATAAATATCTTAATCTCATTTAGCAAAAGATGCAACAGGTCAATACATGTCTCTATCAGTCATTTGTGCTTTGAAGTTTGTTATGGTTATCAACCACTTGTATCATACATAATATCTTGTTGTTGTTCCCGAATCCCTTAGCCATTTTTGACAATCTCTATGCAAAATGTTAGGTTATCAATCAAAGTTTTCTTCTTCCTTCTATCCACAAAATGATGTCTAAACCGAAGTGATGAGCAGGACACTTATGCACTTCACATCTATTGTTGGGTGAACATGCCATTAGACAAATATCTTGATTTCATTTAGCAAAAGCCGCAACAGGGCAATAAATGTATCTATAAACCATTTATGCTTTGAAGTAAGTTATGGTTATTGACCACTTGTATCATACATAATATCTGGTTGTTGTTCCCCTTTGCCACAACACATTGGCAAAAGGAAAAAGGGAAAGCCACTGCTTTTGTAGAGCACTTTTAACAGATGCACACTAGTGTCAGACTGTCAGTGATATACTTCTTTAAACCAATGTTGTAAAACTCAGTATTGGCAAAAATCGGTGGGGGACTTCAACTCAGGAAATCAGCAAAAACTTGGAAAACATAATCTCAGACCTGAAAAATTGGACACTAGCAAAAATCAGGAGAAATTGGATATTTTTGCGACATTGCTTAAAACCTGACCCAAATATAAGGATCTGCAAGATAAACACAGGGTCCAACATCACTTTGATGTGGGAGACAAAGTATGGCTGCAGCTGCACAGACAACAGTTCAAATATCAACAACATTACAAGCTCAAACCTCTTTGGTATGGGCTTCCACACTTAGAATAGAAGGTGCAAATTGTACACCAATAAGACAGTTCTCAATTTCCAACCTTACTTCCAGAAGACACACTTCTTGGCACTAGGATGCAGACTACATCAAACCTTGTTGGTGACAAAGATTCACAGTTAACTTTTGAGTAGTTTTGCCATCTTCAGCTGAAATTGTCAATTTCGTCTTCAAGCTGAGACGGAATGATGAGCACCTTAGTTGAGGACTTGGAGGTTATTCATGATCATTATATTCTGTAAATAAGTATCTGAATTAGTGATTAGTTTTGTCTTCCAGTACAATTTGTCGTTCAGTGTGCCCAACTAGATTTTTAACCCCTATTTTAGAATTAAAGAGTGTTCTTTGTAGATAATGGACAGTTATGTAAGCTGGAAGGATCTTGCAAGGGGTTGCTCATTAATATAAAGGTCCTCACTTCTCCTATACTGGAGATGCTGATTTTTTCTCCAAGCTAATGGAATTCCCTGTTTCCTGAGCAATTCCAATGTTCCACAGCTAAAGTGCTTTGTCATCCCATCTTTCCCTCTCTTTAGCTCATATCAGTCGTTAATTCTAGGAAGTCTTCTTACAAAGTGTTCTATGTTTGAGAATTAAATGTAATGATATTGAACAGATAAATTATAGAGATCCTTTCCTTGATGTTGATAACTTGGGTTTCTGTGCTTTTTTTAATAATGTTTTGGGCATAATGCCCATATTCTATTTAAATAAGCATTGTCTCTTTCTTCTTGTACTGGTGTTATATTAGCATATTGCTATCCCCACAAAACATACATGGTGGCTGTTATAAAAAGATGTAGCTAACTATGCTCTTGCTATTTGCTCTATCATGTCTTTATGGTTACATGCATAAATATGTAAATAGTGCTTTACGTGCATGAACATGTAAATAGTGCTGTGAAGTTCCATAATGAATCTAATCTGACTCATTTTCCTGGTTATGGGCAGACATAGGGCAGATATTACTGGATGCACAGAACCGCTGGCTTCGTCCAACTGAGGTCTGTGAAATCCTTCGCAACTATAAAAGATTTTGCCTTACACCAGAGCCACCTTTCAAACCAGCAGGTATGACCCACTCTATGCATTCTTTAAGTAAGCAAATGAAGATTATCTTTTTTTCACTTCATTATTTGAGAAAGAACTGCTTACTTATAACAAGGAAAAAAGGTAAAAGCTCATGAATGACACCAAAAGGTGCATAAACAAACTCTCAACGAAAAAAGCTGTATACATGACAAGGTTTCATGTGCTGAGCCAATATAGTTAAAGACATTTTCCTGTTCTTGTCATCGCCCGTTCTATGTACTTACTATATATTGAACCTTCCTCCTTGATAATGATTGAAGATCTACTAGTAATATTCATACAGGACCTGGTTAGAAAAGAAGATAATCATAGGATGACATGTTGGAAGAGAATTTTCAACATATTAAGAGTAAAGTTCATAAAATATGTATATAAATAAATATCATGAAGTAAAGGATTGTGAGACTTAAATAAATTGCCCTTTTAGTCCAGAATAACTTTATTTCTGGTCTCCAATACAAAGGGATCTAAATTTTCTAATAGGCAGACAATTTCCTAGGGGAGCCAGCATCCGAGTAGCTTTAGAGGCACACAGTAATGTTCAATAGTGAGACGACACAGTTGTTTCTGCTGTAGGACTCTTTACATGCTATGGAAGCGCCTTCTATAAAGACCTTACGTGTTGAATGATCCACTTCTTTATCTTACTTAGTCACAGTCTGTGCTTTCAGGCTAAAGTACTATGAGGCAGCAGGGCCACCTGTGCTGTGCATCTGTTTTCATCCTTTCATCTCTTACACGACTGAAGCTAACCTATCCTAATAACTTGTACTTATTATTTTTTTAAAATGTGTGCTTTGTCCTAAGGGAAAGGACACTCAACATTATTTATCAAAAGGGATGCTGAAAGTAAGAACTGTCTGGTTCAATTGCAGAAAGATCTCATATAGCATACTCAAATACATTGCTATTTCAGAGTGGAAAAAGCTCTAGTGGGTTGGTCATGAAGTGGCAAGCCAAATGGCCTATGAGACACAAATAAGTTAGACCAATGATTCTGTCATGATGGTCATTCTTCAGTTTCAAACTAACACTGGTAATTTTAAGTTTTATGATTATGGATCATCTTTCTTGACATGTGAAAAGGAGTACAAGGGCACCACAAAACAATGCCTTGCATTCTGTTTGCCATGTTAATTGCTATCATAGTTGGTTTTAGGAGTTGAAAAAAGGATCCATGCAACTTATTGGTGATCAGATTCAGAATAATACTGTATGATGGATTTGTCGAATAAGCAAACATTTTGTGATTAAGATCATTGCTACTATTCTCTTTTAAGCTTTTATGGATTTTATAGTTCTGAAGTTGTATCTCGTATGCATACTTTAGTAATCTATTACGCTTGCTGAAGATTGTTATATTGGCTAGTTAGCACATGTTTCTTTTGAACTCTTGGTAGCTATTTTCTTTCATCTTCTGTTTCTTTTACTTTCTTCATTAATAGTTGTTTGATTCTCTTTCTTGTATTTTTGCATGAGCTGTAGTCTGGCAGTTGATATTCTGTCCTCTGGCTTTTATCTGACTTTTTTACTCTTATTTTATTCAGGTTCTTGCATCCGAAGAGAGAAATCATAATATGTTGATTGTTTTATTTTATTTCAACATAAATTTCTAAATTATGCAATGATGTGTATGTTGAAATCTGCAACCTAGCACCTGACTGTTAACTCAAATAAAAAAAACGCTTTATTAATTAACAGCACAGCTAAATTACTCAACGAAAATCAGTGGAAGCATAAAACAGAAACCAAACACATTTGCCCACGAGATTCGGGTAAACACCCCTGGAAAAACCCTTGCGGGAAACCAGTTCTGAGTTTTATTATGCTTGGGCTCCTGTCCTGGGATAATGGCCCTCAAAGGATTACAATGCAGCGATAGCCTAGCCCACCTGGCTGCTATCTCCCTCGCTGCCCCTTTGCACACTTCCCCAGCCCTGCCCACTCAGACACAAGTACATGAGCAAGATTTCCTCTTGCTCCTATGCACTCATTGTGTGCCTTTCACTCTCCTTAGATCTGCTTTTACAATCGCCTAATGAATAAAACCCTAACCCTAGATCTCAATGGCCAAGATTAGATCTTGGATCTCACGATCTGACAGTCATGACTTAATCTTTCATTGAGATGACTTAAATCACTTAAGTCACTCAACCTTACAAAAGTCACTTTAGTCATTACATAAAAGCCACTCTAGAGAGTGTCGCTTGGACACCTCCACATGTCAGGCACCGCCAATGCAGAAGTACTTGTCCGAGCTACCCCAAAAGCTAACACTCCCTCTTAGCGAGGAAGGTACTTCTAGAAGAACCTTCTCCTGGATCAATCTCTGACCCCATCAAATCTGCTGTTGCTGTCGCTTCTCCCTCTGAACTGGAAGACCCTCCTGCTACCTTCGCTGCACTCTGATCTGATCTACGATCCAATATCCCCTTGGACCCACACACAGGTTGTCCCAACAACCTATACAACATACGTTCCCTGATGCCAAGCCTCATTGCTACATCCCGGGTATCTGCTCCCTCTGAATGTATGCGTACATGTCCATCCTCGAACATAACTCTGTACCCCATGTCCTCCAAGGATGATACTGAGAGCAACTTCATCCCTAGGACAAACATCACTCTTGCCACCTCCAGAGAAACTCCCTACTCTAGTTGGAATTTGACACATCCAACCCCCTTCACTGCATGCATGGTATGCATCCCACAATCTGCATGACGGTCTGAGTCCTTCTCCGAAACACTAAGGAACATCGACCTCATTCCTGTTATATGGCGAGATGATCCATTGTCCACACTAAAAAATTATTGCCCGGACTTGCTGCTCGATCCCGCTGCTTGATTCCCTGCTTGTTGCTCGAGGCTTTCCACAACCTCTCGCTGCTGCCCGGGTCCTTTCTGGGCTGCCCGAAGCCCTTTCTAGGTGCTGCCTGACTTTCTCAACTTGCTGCACGATAGTTATGCTCGCTGCCCAAAAATTTCTGCGCAGTTTGCCCGCTGCCCGGAAATCTCTAGGTAGTTTGCCTGCTGTTCGGGTGCTACTCGAACCTGCATGGGGACTGCCCTACTGCCCGGTGTCCTGCTAACCCTGTTGGGTGTTTTGTCTGTGGCGACTTGTGCCTTCTCTTAGCGGCTGGCAACCTAAACTAGTGGCTGTCGGTTTGTTGTCTGTGCCCTCAGCCGCTCTCAGCTCCTCCCGTGGCTGCTACTCACCATTCGCCCGCCTCTACTAACAGCTGAACCACCCAGTCGTCAAAACCACTGCCTTGACCAACGTCCACTGCAACAAAAGGGCCATGACTTCTCGTCCTGTGNTAGCGAGGAAGGTACTTCTAGAAGAACCTTCTCCTGGATCAATCTCTGACCCCATCAAATCTGCTGTTGCTGTAGCTTCTCCCTCTGAACTGGAAGACCCTCCTGCTACCTCCGCTGCACTCTGATCTGATCTACGATCCAATATCCCCTTGGACCCACACACAGGTTGTCCCAGCAACCTATACAACATACCTTCCCTGATGCCAAGCCTCATTGCTACATCCCGGGTATCTGCGCCCTCTGAATGTATGCGTACATGTCCATCCTCGAACATAACTCTGTACCCCATGTCCTCCAAGGCTGATACTGAGAGCAACTTCATCCCTAGGACAAACATCACTCCTGCCACCTCCAGAGAAACTCCCTACTCTAGTTGGAATTTGACACATCCAACCCCCTTCACTGCATGCATGGTATGCATCCCACAATCCGCATGACGGTCTGAGTCCTTCTCCGAAACACTAAGGAACATCGACCTCATTCCTGTTATATGGCGAGATGATCCATTGTCCACACTAAAAAATTATTGCCCGGACTTGCTGCTCGATCCCGCTGCTTGATTCCCTGCTCGTTGCTCGAGGCTTCCCACAACCTCTCGCTGCTGCCCGGGTCCTTTCTGGGCTGCCCGAAGCCCTTTCTAGGTGCTGCCTGACTTTCTCAACCTGTTGCACGATAGTTATGCTCGCTGCCCAAAAATTTCTGGGCAGTTTGCCCGCTGCCCGGAAATCTCTAGGTAGTTTGCCTGCTGTTCGGGTGCTACTCGAACCTGCATGGGGACTGCCCGACTGCCCGGTGTCCTGCTAACCCTGTTGGGTGTTTTGTCTGTGGCGACTTGTGCCTTCTCTTAGCGGCTGGCAACCTAAACTAGTGGCTGTCGGTTTGTTGTCTGTGCCCTCAGCCGCTCTCAGCTCCTCCCGTGGCTGCTACTCACCATTCGCCCGCCTCTACTAACAGCCGAACCACCCAGTCGTCAAAACCACTGCCTTGACCAACGTCCACTGCAACGAAAGGGCCATGACTTCTCGTCCTGTGCTCACACGCCCAACCAACTCCTTGCACACACGCCTCCACTGAGCCTGCGGGTCTCTCATTTGGATGGTGGCTGCTGCTACAGGCTGGTGAATTTCGCTGTCGGACTTTCCTCCACGCCCACAACTTCTCCTCCACATCCGCTCGTACGCGGATCTTTGCTCCTAGCCTCCAATCTGCCAACGACTGCTCCTCTCAGCCTCCACGCAGTCGAATCTCTGTTGAACGATGTCATGTCCCCGATCTTATTCATGCTACAACACGATCCACTCACCAGCCTCCATGCTGTTTCCACCTCCGCTGCTTCACGTGGCGGTTGGTTCAACCCTGCTGGCAGATCACACTAACCCGCAACCATTTTGCGTCCAGTCGCTAAACTAACAGTCGTCCACTGCTCTCTCACACAGTCGATCCGCTAAAAAAACTTGTCGGCTGTTAATTTCCACGTGCGCTCTCGCTCGATGGCTCCTGTCTGCACACGCAGTTTGACTGCTGAATCTTCTCCCCACGCGGCTCTTTGCCAGCTCGCGCCTGCGCTCTCTGCTAGCGAACTGTCAACTGGTCGGGCCCCTTTACTCCACGGCTCTTCAGTGGCCGCGACCCTCGTGCCCAACCCCTTCTTTACTTCCAAGTTCGCACACAATCCTCAGACCCGTCGGCTGCTTCTTTTCTGGTGGCTCACACTTTGTCGACCAATTTCTCAGCCACTCCACTCATAGCCGCACGTCCGCTGCTGTTCACACACACACGCAACAATTTTACTCAACAAATCTGCAAACACGCTTGGACGTATGGATCGTACGGATCTGTATGTACGGCTGCACAACAACCCCCCCCTTTTTTTCA
>JASDQU010192234.1:4131-20019 GCA_032191745.1 Picea mariana | reverse complement strand
TCTCAGCAAGAAACAGAGGGACCTATACAAAATAACAAAACAAGACCTAGTTAGAGGATAGGGGGTCTCATCATGAGCCAGCCTATTAGGTCCATGGGCATGTAGCGGTATGACACTACCAAGTACCAACAACTGATCACCACGCCAGGGTACTGGCTCTTGGTGGCATAGCCAAGAGAAAGGGGATCTCATCACAAGCCAGCCTTCTCATTTCAGTGAAATGCTTGTGGGTAACATTTCCACCACTGGTCACCACACCAGGGAAGTGTCCCCTAGCTAGCCTATTGAAAGAAAAGGAAATAAGAATAAAGATAAAAGGCATGAATGGGATTGGAAACATTTGCATCCATGACAGGTGCAACTCACCCTCTTCAGAGGCACCCACAGGTAAGTCATACATTTCCCTGCTATCACTGCACCCCTTGCCCAGACATCCCTTACCACCTCATCCACTCACATGGCTTAGGTTTGACTTCTCCCAAAAACATCCCACATCCTATGAGCATTAGCCCAATAGGACGTCCTAGCGTTTCCTCCAAACTTGGCTTGTAGATTAGTATAATATCTTTGAGCACTTGTCCGGGTAAAGGGGGTTTTATGGACATGTTTAATAAACTTGATGATTAGATGTGATTGACATTGCTATGATCTATGTGACTTATGAGCCCGTGGAGGGTGTATCTGTTGATGTTGTAGGGCCACACCCCATGGACAGGTACACATGGGGAGATGATTAGTTCGGACCTCCATGGGGCTAAAATCCCACCAGATGGATGTTGAGACCCCAACAAGGGGCAGAGACAGATCAGATGATTGCATCAAAGAGAGAGGAGGATGTTTCACCAGGACCAACCTGACAAGCCTAGACCCAGGGTTGTTGTGCCCTTTCCATCATGATGCAGGCCTTGGAAGGCCCATGATGTCATCTAGGTCACCCATGATGTCATCCAACGTTTTGGGAGGTTTTGGAGGAAGTTGTGTGCCAAGTGGCATGTGTGGAAGGTTACTAAGGCCCAAGAAGGCCTAACGTTTTTCTCCAGGAGGCCAACGTTGCCCAAAAAGGGTCTAATGTCACCCTAAAGGGGCATGACGTCACCTTAGCAGCTTGATTTAGGGTTTAATTATGACATTTAATGTAAAATTGGTTATTATTTGTAACTGGCCATGTCATCCTTTTTGACCTAATTTTGGTCTTTGGTATTGTATAAATAAGGGGAATTGCCTCTTATTTTTCATCATCTTTCACTCACACTTGTGAGGTCTAAAATTTGCGCCCTAAGTAGGGTTTTATGACTGAAATTTAGTGCGCACTTGTTGAAGGAAGGATAATCTTTGTGTTTTTGGGCATTTTCTTGGTGGAAAGTCTACAACTAGGTGATATGCTAGATTATTCTTGGTGAATGTGAGTAAAATTCTGCAATTCTTCTTTCTTTTGAATGGTTATAGTATCTTTACTTTGCATTTTGCTAAAGATTATGAAATTGCTAGCTTGAAACCCTAGGAGATTGAGCACATGTTATTGTTCTTATCTCAATTGCTATCCAACTACTAGATTGTGCCAAGGAGTCGTTTTTCTTGAAGCCAATGCGAAGGGCCTTGCCATTGCAACACCCTAGCACTTATTGCTTCATCTTAGCCGTCACTTGCTTCATTCTTTGAGTTAAAGAGGGAGGAAAATCTACTAAGGCCTAGGGTTACCTACACCCTAGTAGTCATTCTCCCCTAAGGTTTGGTGGTTGAAGCCTTGGCTTACCAACACTTCATCCATCAACTCCTCTTGGCTTTGGCTCTCCCATTATCATCCTGCTCCTTCAACATTTGCAGCCACTTTATTGACTCCATTTTCCCTAAGAAAGCACTAGTCTAAGACCTCCATTGAGCTCTTGATCAAACAAACCTTCAAAACCTATTATTCAAACAACCTACTAACACTTCCTAACCCTAGAATAGCTTGATCTACTAACCTACTTGCTGCTGTTATTAAAGTAAGTTACAGCCATTTAATGCAGCATTAAAAGCTCATAAAGCAATTGTAAACACTGAATTATATTTTGTCTTATGTGCTGCTGTCAAATGCTAATATGATTTCAATGGTTAATGGGTTTTAGTCATTTTGAAGCTAGTTTTAAGACATTTTATGTGAAGTATTGCTCTATAAACATTGTTGTTATAATATTTCTGTTCACTTCATCATATTCAGCAAATTTTTTTATTTAAGAAAGTCAACGGTTTTATTGAAGTGCTAACCAGCAAGTGCTCTTGCAAATATATAGTTTTCCTATTGCTTTGTTCTGGGCAGGTACACTTCTGGCATATTATATCTCAATTGGTTATTTAAACCGGACTTTCTAATCGGGGGTGACTTGTGAGAGGGGACCTTTTACCTAGCTACTTTCCCTTGCCTTCTCAAAACCCCAGGTCACCGAGGGCGTCTCCCGTGGGCCTACCACCCTAAATAGAAAGAGACATCCTATTGAGGTGACAGTGATAGGATTAGTCTCCCATTTTGCCAATTTTCTTTCCATTTTGCCTTTTCTTCTATCAAAGTACAAATTGTGCGATAATAGTGACCAAAACCCTAG
This sequence comes from Picea mariana, assembly GCA_032191745.1. NCBI lineage: Eukaryota > Viridiplantae > Streptophyta > Pinopsida > Pinales > Pinaceae > Picea > Picea mariana. Next base: position 17,437 of record JASDQU010192234.1, on the reverse strand, counting down.
AGATCAACTCGGTGGTAAAAGATCCCACCTTTCTTGATTCAAGCTTGGTCCCGAAGGTGCAAAAATCCTCCCACACTATTCTAAAGTGTTACAGGGGTCAGATCTATTGGCAGAGGCATACTAGTGCGCAACCTAAGGGGGTTTCCAGCAGGAGGGCGTACCACCTTGTGAAGACCAGTTCAATCTGAAGTGAGGAAGCTTTTTGGCAAAGGAACATCTGGGTTTTCTTCATATGGTCCAGGGAATCACTTCTAGTCTATTCAGGTGAAGGTTTCCCTAGTAAATTATTTCCAGGAGCTTGGCACGAGTGGGAGGATAGAGGGGCGCACTTCAGAAGGAATTTTTAATCATTTGGTGGCCAAGATCTTTATAGATCATCTTGAGACTTCACCAATGGGATTGTATTGGCCCGATTCATCATTCCAGTGATTTTTGTAGCAGTTGGAGGCCTCTAGAAGTGAGGCCGAAATATTGGAGATTGATTCAACTAAGGGGGCACAAACCAGTTGAGGGTTTGTTCATTTGGAGAGCCAGAACTTCACCCTTCAGTCTGATACTTTTCCAGGGGGGTTCTAGCAGCGCAATCTACATTCCGGGGAAGTTTTGGCACAGGAAGAGGGGGGACGAAACCTAGGGTGTCTACAGCTACCAGGACAATGCACAACTCAGCCAGTTGGAGGGTTTGGCACTGCATTGGACCAGGATCCCATCTCATCAGTCTTCTCTTGCAGCTATTGGCCTTTGGAGGCTTGGATCTTCTCTTTGGAGGGCCTTTGGAAGGTTCTTATCATTGTATTGACTATTATTGTAGCAACTATCATCCCATTTTGGATATTATTGGGGTTTTCTTCCAGATCTGTAGATCTCTTGTTACAAGATCTATCTACTATCTAAATAAAGGTCGAATCTGACATTATTGGCTCTATATTGGTGTTCCTTATTGTATCTTGTCTTTGTTTATGGTATATGCCTCATATCTTTAACTTCATTGCTTTAATCATCATCATATAAACCCTAATGCGCAACTCCATGAGTAAACCTGCAAACACATAACCAAACACAAACAAACAATGAGCAATTAGTGTTCCAAGCAAAAAATTTGGCTTGGGAACATTACACCTATCATTGATCTCCTCCTCCTTTGGACGACTGCCATGTACATGGGCACCGGGCTATCGACAAGTTCTCACTTCTCCCATTTAGTCTGCTTCCGATCCAATGAAGATCGACGATCAATATTGATCGTTGATCAAGATTTGTCGACTCATATCTGTTCCTCCTCCATAATACAATCCTTCGACTGACCATTCAACGATAATTTTGGATCATTGATCCCTATAGTTGATCAACGATCAACGACCTTCATTTCTACCGATTGGTAAAGGGGGTTTCTCCAATTGTTTGAGGAATTTGATCTCAATTCCTCTCTCTACTACCCCGCTATCACATCTGCACACACAATCTCATGCAATACACAAAGGACATAGACTCACAAAATTATCATAGGTTACGGTCCCCTCAATTCATCATATCACAAAAACACTTGATCCAGAATATTCCATTAATCAATCATATAATACTGTACATAGTTTACATAAGGCCTTCCTCCCTTGATGGCCTTTCTCTCAATCACACTCTCTATGGCTTGATTTCTCTCTAGATGGCCATTGCTATGCCCATAGACTTACAATGTATATATACATAGAGGATTGAAACCAATTTCGGTTCAGATCCTAATTTATATCCTAAGATCCCTCTAGGATCCACAAAATACTCAAGAATCCCTAAAATCTCTTCTAAGCCTCACCTTTCTCGAGATTTGCTTAATAAGGCAGATTCAATTACATTGAATAATTTCAACCCAACAACCCTATCCTATGGAATTCTTCTAGAATTCAAACAAAACATAGGAAAATAAAAATAATTCGAGACCCCCTGAGGTCTAGCCAAACATTCTTGATTTTGGAGGCAGGATGCTCCTGCATCACCAAGCCTTATAATATGGTAGAAAAAGCTTAACATGCTTAATCAATGATTTCCGTTTGAGTGAAGGGTACATTTTTTCTAAGGTCGTGACAGAAGAGTTCAACAATCAATACCACCAACATCAAGGTAGATAAAGGGCTTGGTGCTCTTGATTAAATGCTAATCGTATACCCTCAAACATGATAGAATCCAATGAAAATGTCGCAATCCTAGCAATCCTGAAATTCTGAAAACTCTTAAGTCTGTTGAATTTTGAATGGGATACAAAATTCTACTTTCTCCATATGAAGTACAATGATGTTGGAACCACTCTCAAACATCCTGAAACAATTAATGGTAATGTTAAAATTTTAACATTACCATTAGTTGGCATCATTTTTGGTTAAACTGCGTGAGGCAAAACTCACTTTTGCAAAATGAGGGTTAAAGACCAAGATTCTAGTTAATAAGGTGATATTGATGCAAACCGGGCGATAATTTCCAATTTATCGCGATAACTACCCAATTTATCATGATAAATTCAAATTATCGCGATTATTTCAAGCGATATTATCGCCGAGGTTGGTTTTGGCAATATTATCACGATAATTTCGATAATATTGCGATAAATGTAACACTGATCTAAACCCTAAAACAAGGAACTAAAAAACTTATTAACACTATTATCCCCCATTTCTAGGGATAACTAAGGAGATGATGTCTCCTTAGGCCCTCAAGTTGCAGACATGGAGTACTGAGAGACAGACCAACAAGAAGAGCCCCACATCACACCACCCATCACCATGGGATCAATGGTTGCACCATTCACCACACCAGCTTGGCTCACAGAGGCCAACAGGGCTTGCTCCATGAGGTAACGAGTCCAGTGTTGTGGTAAGTGTCATTTTAATAAATGAAGCATTTGAATATGTTGCAAAGGGTTCTTTCTTGATTTTGAAAACATTTGCTTGGAAATCTCTTTGCCTTATTTCACCTTGGTGATTTACATTGTTGTCCTAGTAAGTGGTCACCCTCGGGGAAGGGGTTGCTACTAGGGGGTCTCCTTGATGAGTCATCGTACCGCTCCCGCACATACTTGCCACTTCCTATGCTTGTTTCCCTTCATTTCCTCATCTTTTGGGTTTTCAGGCCACATTGACCCAAGAAGGGCTTGTACCTCATTTCATGGGAAGAAGCGGTTGAAGGCCCAGAGGCTTGTAGCTGGCAAAAGATAATATCCAAATATAAACCTTCCAGATGCTCACCCAGGGATCTCGAGAAAAATAAAATGTCTCTCACAAAAAATTGATGGGACCTGTAAAATAAATAACTAATTAAACATGCCAACCAAGGTAGAGTGTGTGTGGGAATGTTTTTCATGCTTAGGTAGAAGTCCCACACATAGTCTTCAACTTGGGGAAGCACAGTGTGACCAAGGTAGAATTAAGGTGGGCAATGTGTTTCATGCTTAGGTAGAAGTCCCACACATCGTCTTCAACTTGGGGAAGCACAGTGTGACCAGAGTAGAGTTAAGGTGGGCAATGTTTTTCATGCTTAGGTAGAAGTCCCACTTTAGCTTCAACTTGGGAACACTCTAATAAATCAAATGGCAAAAGGGCTTGGAAAAATCATGCATCGCGGACAAAGGGCAGCACACCCTCTACAGAGGCACCCATAAATGAGAGAATATAAGCCCTTGTATGTGAAGAAACCCCATGCCCAAAAGTATTACCCTTCATCCACTTCGTACTATTTACATGACTTAGAGAAGGTCCACCTGGGAAACACTCCTTAACTTGGGGAATGATTCACCCGATAGGTCACCATGACAACCCTCCCATACCTAAATTTGGCAAGTTGCATAAGGTCTTTGAGCATTTGTTTAGTTTGAGAGGGGGGACTTGATGCACATGTTTCGGTGGTTCTTTTATTATATATGGCTTACTTGACATGATGCTTGTGACTTGTGAGCCCTTGGAGGGCGAATTTTCTTGTCTTTGCAAGGCCTTGATAGGTGGAAGACATTTCGTCAAGGCACAAGATCACTTGGACCTTCACTTGGGGCATGAAGCCCACGGGATGGATGTTGCACCCCCTCTCCTTAGACAGTTGGATGATAGACGTTTCCTTTGGAGGCATGAGAGGACACCTGAAGGAAGCAGAGCTAGCCCCCTATTGCCCAACATTTGACCTTGGAGGTTCAAAACGTCACCTTTAGGACATGACGTCACATTTAGGGGGCTAAGGTTTGGTGATGGTGGTGATGATTTGATGATGATTTGGCATGTTTTGATGGAGAGAGAGAGATTTGCCATGCATTGAAGCACTAGGTGGCTTGGTCCATGGCCTTGGGAGGCCCAACAACTTCTTCTAGAGGCCAAAACGTCTCATTTGGAGGCTAATTAGGACTTGACATCACCCTTTAAGGGAAATATTTTTTGTAAAATTGAATTTTGAAAATGTAAAGGGGAAATTAGAGAAGGTTGGCCTCCTTAATTGTGTTTTACCCTAATGTAATGTGGACAAACTTTATTAGCAAGACCTCTTATAAATAGAGGCTTTCTCTTTTCATTTTCACATAACAATCTCACTTGAGAATTACATATACATGGCTGAAATTTTCGCCCCTCTTGGGCAAATCGCATGTCTCTCTCTTTGATGTTATTTGGATGCTAAGAACTTGTTTTGTGGAGATAAAGTGGTGTGCTATCTCTTGGAAGCTTGTCTTTTCTATGTGATGGAATGTTCTTGGTAGATAAGGATTTATGTTGCATATCTCTTGGAATTGGTAAGGAATTTTTGCATAGTGTTGGTATTTTATTCTTGTTTCATGGTTGTTCTTGTCTAAATCCTTGGAGAAGTATAAATGAATACACCCTCCACCAAGTCTATCATTATTGCTATTGGATAAGCTATTGCAAAAGGTTGCTAGGAGGAGTAAAAGGGCTTACACCCTCCTAGATTTACCTTGTTGGATTTGCTTGCTCTAGGGAGTAAAAGGTCTTACACCCCTAGAGAAGTAGTAGATCTAACCTTACACAAGAAGACTCCATAACCCATTGACAAGGCACTAATCTTAATTCGCAATGGAGAAATAAAATCATTGCATTGGTATATGTGAAATTGAGAGATTGTATTTGTTCAAGTTGGAATATTTTCTAAGTGTTATAAGCTTGCTTATGCCCTAAGGGCGTCTACTTTGGCCAAGGAATTCTCTTGCTGTAATTAACTTAATGCTACATCCTTTAGGGCTGTAGAAAAACTCACTTTCTTTTATCTATTGCTCGCTTTTCCACCGCTGAAATTTACTTGTGAACCTAGATTTTTGTTCTACTTCTCATTGGCTATATTTTTTACGGTTTACTTGTTGATTTCTATGGTTGGAATTTGCTGTTGTAGCATTTTCTTGCTACAGCCACTTGGCTGTAATAATAACTTGCTGATAACACTTAATAAACAGCCCTAAACGCCATCAAAGTCTTGTTCTGTTCAGTGGAAGTTAAACTAGACATTGCTAGCTTAGTTTCTAATATTTTTTACTTGACTTTTGGCAATATATTTTGCAGCCATTTGCTAATTTACTTTACTGATATAAGTCTGATATATTGCTGCAATTTAGGACAGCAATCTTTCCTTGATTTTCCCCTTGGTTATTTGGCTTGTTTCACGATCAAATATCTTGTCTCGGGCATATTTAACATTGTCTTGCATGTACACAACAATTTGGAAACCTCCCTTCACCAACAAGACTCTTCTGCAAACCTCTTTCCACTTCCAAACCTGACCTATAGGGGTTTCATTGGTCATTCTACCACTTTCCATCACAATCCACCTAGGGTCACCGAGATTCCCCCCTTGTGGTGACTTATCATCACTAAAGCGAGGGGAGTATCTATCTAAGGTGACAGTAGGTAGCTACTCCCATAGTTGTCTCACTCTTGTGGATTGGGTCGGGCTTTTCCCAACCTACAATCTGTGCGATAACATTTTGGCATCGTTGCCAGGGAGGATTTTGAATCCTCTTTCGTGCCCTAACAACATTTTGGCAAGTTATTCCCAAAGCCTTTCCCTTAGCTTTCCTGGCAACTCCATTTGAGGGAAGTTCCCTTTTTCACGTTTTTGACAAACTTCATACAAGTTCATATGGCGACTCCATTGAGGAGAGTACCCTCTTTCCCCCAAGAGCCTTGAGCTCACCTGATTTTTCCATTAAGGTGTCTTTCAAGGTAATGGAACCATGGTTCCATGGGATTTCCATGAGAGATGTCCTTTTATTGATATTACGAATGTCCCTAGGTATCCAAATAATCTTCCTCGGGAGTGGAAAGATAATTTCCCTCAATATAATGGAAACCCTACCGCGACGGTTTCTCAGGTGCTAAAATTTCTCAAATATGTCTCTCATTTGAAAATACTTCATTAAGATGTACTAATCAAGTTGTTTATGAGTTCTTTGCAGCCAAAACAAGTAGTCTTTCTCAGTAACAATTCTTGTCCCAAGAGCATCACTTTGTTTACAGGACTCTTCAATCTTTTCTTTGACAAATGGGCCATCAAAACTGAGAAGGATGAACTCTTCATTAGTTGTCTCACCAAGGGATTGGAGAAATCAAGATCTAGGTTTCTACTCGAAGAACAGGCCCAAAAGAAGGGGAAGACTCCAAGGAAGTGCGAGACATTAGTAGTGATGAGATTTACCCTTTGAAGAGAAATCAGAGAAAGTGCTCCTCATTGAAAATTAAACCCCTTATGATGAAGAGGCATGGGAGCAACATGTCCATGAAGAAAGCTGCCAAGAAGAAAAAGAAGAATTCTCAGGAAGTGCAACATGCTGAGAATCTAGATGAGACGTCAATATCCATTCTCTCGCTTGATGAAAATGTTGTTCGGTCCTGTTTTTCTCCTGCACATAAAGATGAAGAAGTGATTAGTCCAAAAGATGCAGATGATTCCATGGGGGACCTCTCAGACATGGTTGATCATCACCTTGATGATTTCATACAAGTTGGAAAACGTAGATGGGATGTGAGTTGCCTCATTTTTTATAGAGATCTCATTTACGACATTGAGGGTGGTTCTCATGCAAAAGGGGTTGAGTTGTCATCTTCATAGAACTGGTCTCCACGTGCATATAATTCATATTCTTGGCATCCCAATGATGATATGATCATAGACTTATTCCATCCATTTGAGGATGACTTGTCGCAATATACTCATGACGACTCTTAGCCATCCCTTGAGAGTTGTGATATATATCCTTTTGGTGACTCGGATTTGTTCTATGAAGATTTTCGACCACCATCGTGCTCATAATTTAATGGACACTAGATCGTACCTAGCCCAAAGCAGTCCAAGGCCCACACTACCAAACGAAAGTATTCTCATCTTGGGATTTTTGGCAGGGATTTGCAGATAAAGAAGCAACGTATTCTAAGTGTGGGAAGAGATTTTTTCTCTAGACCTGAGGCTGTCCCTTACCTCATTTCCTCTTCTCTAGGAAATCATCAGGATTTCTTGGGATCTCTTATCTCCTCTCAGCATTCAAGGAGCAGTGATATTTTAAGTGAAGATAAAGACAAGTCGTCGTCTATACTTGGTAGCCCTCTTCAGAGATGGATTGATTGGGCATGTGGCTATTCTTTCAAGAAGGATTTTCGGGATGAGTAGGCTTTGGTTTCTTTCTCCAGCAAGATTTCCTCCCTTCCACCCATCCATGAACTTCATTTCATGATTGATTATATGTTTGTTTATACTCATGATTATTATGGATTTCACTTATCTTTGTTGTATCACATAATTAAGAACAAGGAGAGATACCTTGATGAGATGATCAACTGGTTGCATTGGTTGTATGATTTCCCCTAACATCCATAGGACCTGATTTTCGTAGGGCCCCGGGCCCCAGGTAAGTAAGTAGGTCATCTTCTTTTCTTGCATTTGCATTTTGCTTGCTCATGGTAGTTTAGTTGCATCTCATTTTCACTTTTCATTTTTCATCATTGATTTATATCTTTTTCCTTCATCATCTTACATGATAGTTTAGAAATTTTGAAAAAAAAAATGCAAAGTTTTATTTTCTAGGATTAGTTGTCAATTCATGTTTTCAAGATTTTGATTATATGAACAAAGCATGAGTGTGCCATCCTAGATACCCAAACATGTTTGTCTGTTTTGTTGTGTGTAGGCACAGGTCTTCCCAGGAGATGTTGCGGTTCACTTGTGCTATATGGCGAGCACATGTCCCCAAGTAGGAGCCACATGTTATCTCCCATTTATAGGGATAACTAAGGAGATGATGTCTCCTTAGGCCCTTGGGTTGTAGACACGGAGTACCGAGATACAGACCAGCAGGCAAAGCCCCACATCACACCACCCATCACCATGAGATCGATGGTTGCACCATTCACCACACCAACTTGGCTCACAGAGGACAACAAGTCTTGCTCCATGAGGTAACGAGTCTGGTGTTGTGGTAAGTGTCATTTTAATAAATGAATCATTTGAATATGTTGCAAAGGGTTCTTCATTGATTTTGAAAACGTTTGCTTGGAAATTACGCTCTTTGCCTTATTTCACCTTGGTGGTTGAAATTGTTGTCCTAGTAAGTGGTCACCCTTGGGAAAGGGGTTGCTACTAGGGGGTCTCCTTGATGAGTCATTGTACCACTCCCGCACATACTTTCCACTTCCCATGCTTCTTTCCCTTTGTTTCCTCATCTTTTGGGTTTTCGGGCCACATTGACCCAAGAAGGGCTTGTACCTCATTTCATGGGAAGAAGGGGATGAAGGCCCAGAGGCTTGTAGCTGAAAAAAGATAAAAGCTAATCATAAACCTTCCAAATGCTCGCCCAGGGATCCCGAGAACAATGAAATGTCTCTCACAAAAAATTGATGGGACCCATAAAATAAATAACTAACGAAACATGCGAAGCAAGGTAGAGAGTGTGTGGGAAATTTTTTTCATGCTTAGATAGAAGTCCCACACATTGTCTTCAACTTGGGGAAGCACAATGTGACCAGGGTAGAGTTAAGGTGGGCAATGTTTTTCATGCTTAGGTAGAAGTCCCACTTTAGCTTCAACTTGGGAACACCCTAATAAATTAAATGGAAAAAGGTGTTGGAAAAATCATGCATCGCAAACGAAGGGCAGCAGACCCTCTACAAAGGAACCCATAAATGAGACAATATGAGCCCTTGTATGTCAAGAAAACCCATGCCCAAAAGTATTACCCCTCATCCACTTCGTACTCTTTACATGACTTAGAGAGGGTCCACCTGGGAAACACTCCTTAACTTGGGGAATAATTCACCCAGTAGGTCACCATGACAACCCTCCCATACCTAAATTTGGCAAGTTGCATAAGGTCTTTAAGCATTTGTTTAGTTTGAGAGGGGGGAATTGATGCACATGTTCGAGTGGTTCTTTTGTTATATATGGCTTACTTGACATGATGCTTGTGACTTGTGAGCCCTTGGAGGGAGAATTTTCTTGTCTTTGCAGGGCCTTGACAGGTGGAAGACATTTCGTCAAGGCACAAGGTCACTTGGACCTTAACTTGGGGCATGAAGCCCACATGATGGATGTTGTGCCCCCTCTCCTTGGACAATTGGATGATAGACGTTTCCTTTGGAGGCATGAGAGTACACCTAAAGGAAGCAGAGCTAGCCCCCTATTGCCCAACGTTTGACCTTGGAGATTCAAAACGTTACCTTTAGGGCATGACATCACATTTGGGGGGCTAGGGTTTGGTGATGGTGGTGATGATTTTATGATGATTTGGCATGTTTTGATGGAGAGAGAGAGAGAGAGAGTTGCCATGCATTGGATCACCAGGTGGCTTGATCCATGGCCTTGGAAGGCCCAACGACTTCTTCTAGAGGCCAAAAAGTCTCATTTGGAGGCTAATTAGGGCTTGATGTCACCCTTTTAGGGGAATAATTTTTGTAAAATTGAATTTTGAAAATGTAAAGGGGAAATTAGAGGTCAGCCTCCCTAATTGTGTTTTTCCCTAATGTAATGTGGACAAACTTTATTAGCAAGACCTCCTATAAATAGAGGCTTTCTCTTTTCATTTTCACATAACAATCTCACTTGAGAATTACATATACATGGCTGAAATTTTCGCCCCTCTTGGGAAAATTGCATGTTTCTCTCTTTGATGCTATTTGGATGCTAAACACTCGTCTTTTGGAGCTAAAGTGGTGTGTTATCTCTTGGAAGCTTGTCTCTTGTTATGTGATGGAATGTTCTTGGTAGATAAGGATTTATCTTGCATATCTCTTGGAATTGGTAAGGAATTTCTGCATATTGTTGGTATTTCTTTCTTGTTTCATGGTTATTCTTGTCTAAACCCTTGGAGGATTATAAAGGCATACACCCTCCACCAAGTCTATCATTATTTCTATTGGATAAGCTATTGCAAAAGGTTGCTAGGAGGAGTAAAAGGGCTTACACCCTCCTACCTTGTTGGATTTGCTTGCTCTAGGAAGTAAAAGGGCTTACACCCATAGAGAAGTAGTAGATCTAACCTTACACAAGAAGATTCAATAACCCATTGACAAGGCACTAATCTTAATTCGCATTGGAGAAATAAAATCATTGCATTGGTGTATGTGAAATTGAGAGATATTGTATTTGTTCAAGTTGGAAAATTTTCTAAATGTTATAAGCTTGTTTATGCCCTAAGGGCGTCTACTTTGGCCAAGGAATTCTCTTGATGTAATTAACTTAATGATACAGCCATTAGAGATGTATCAAAACTAACTTTATTTTATCTATTGCTCACTTTTCCACCGCTGAAATTTACTTGTGAACCTAGATTACTGTTCTACTGCTCATTGACTATCTTTTTGACGGTTTACTTGTTGATTTTTGTGGTTGGAATTTGTTTCTGTAGCATTTGTTTGCTACAGCCACTTGGCTGTAATAATAACTTGCTGATAATACCTAATAAACAGCCCTAAATTCCATCAAAGTCTTGTTCTTTTCAGTGGAAGTTAAACTAGACATTGCTAGCTTAGTTTCTAATATTTTTTACTTGACTTTTGGCAATATATTTTGCAGACATTTGCTAATTTACTTTGCTGATATAAGTCTTATATACTGCTGCAATTTAGGACAGCAAGATTTCATTTCTTGTCCCCTTGGTTATTTGGCTTGTTTCCCGATCAATTGTCTTGTCTCGGGCAGGTTTAACATTGTCTTGCAGGTACACAACACTTTGAAAACCTCCCTTCACCAACAAAACTCTTTTGCAAACCTCTTTCCACTTCCAAACCTGACCTATAGGGGTTTCATTGGTCATTCTACCACTTTCCAGCTCAATCCCCCTAGAGTCACCAGAATTCCCCCCTTGTGGTGACTTATCATCACTAAAGCAAGGGGAGTATCTATCTAAGGTGACAGTGGGTAGCTACTCTCATAGTTGTCTTACTCTTGTGAATTGGGTCAGGCTTTGCCTAACCTACAATCTGTGCAATAACAAACACCTCTCCAAACAGTAGAAATCTGAACACTAGACCTGCAAACACATCACTCTGAAAATATGAACAACAAGTACAAAATCTGTACCACTCAACCACATCTGTTTTCTATAACTGAAAGAAGAAAATTAAATGCAATAGCTCAAAACTCAATGGATAACACCCCTGCCTTGCTTTCTTTTATAGATGAAGAAAAGTGTAGGAATTACAAAAATAGATCATCGCTGTGGTGCACCTTGATTATGAATGGACACCCTAACAATAGGCTTCCTAGAAGGAGTATTCCCAGGCATGCATGAGAACTCTGCCTAGGAACCAAAGCCTAGCTAAATCTGGAACCTTCAATAGCTCATCCACTTTGTCTAAACTTAGCAACTGTGCCCTAACAGAACTGGAAAAGCACTTGCTAAACACAGAACAACGAACTCCTTCGTAAACTGGAAAAGTAAATCTTTTCTAAATCCAGAAATCTAATTTTAGAACAGCACTGTACTAAATATAAACATAGCACCTTCTCTCTACGGCTGGTATATTCATGCATGCTCTCTCACCGCTGGAAGCCTACAAATATAATGTTGTGTGACTATTCTTCTCTACTGCTGTGCCCTCATCTACAGACCATCACCCTACACCAATTCAATGCTACAAAGATCTGCTAAGCATGCCATGTTGCTGCAGGAGACCAAATTTGGAGCAACCAGGAAAACTAACAATGAATGAATGGAACTTCCACCACTCAAAGGAGTTCATAGAGATATATTAATTCATTTATAGATAAGTGAGGATTCAAGGTTAGCTTCCTCATGATTTTAGAGGTTTCTATGTGTTCTTCTCTTCATCTTCTGCACTCCCATCTTTCAATCTGTGTCACATAACGAGGGACAAAGGTACCCAATGCAAAGGCATTGTGTGGTTGTGGTTGAAGCTCTGCTGTTACTGATTTTCTTTTCTCTCTCAAGCATTTTTATTCGGAAAATATCTTAAAAATAGTTAGAGACAATATGCTTTCAAAGATATCTTAAACACAGATTAAGGCAAACCCCCTTGGGCTGGAAAAGCACCAGCTCAGAAGAAGGCAGAGCTGTTGCTGAGGTGACAGTGGGCAGTGTTATCCCCCACTTTCAGGGATAACTAGGAGATCATGTCCTGAGGCCCACAGGTCCTAGACATGGAGTACTGAGAGAAGGAATGACTTTAGCATGGCCCTGGACGGCCCACCTTTTCTTTCTTCCAGCATCTTCATCTTGTCAGCAGCAGCAACATCCATCACCATCAGCTTGGTTCTGTGTCAGAGATGGTTCTAGCTCCATGAGGTAATTGGTCCAGATATCATGGTATGCATCACTTTGATCATCAAACCCTTTGAATATGTGCATCTAATTCCTTTTATTTCTAACAACTGCTTGGATCTTACACTTTCCCACTTGACCATGTTTGGGGGGATTGACAAGATGCCCTAGCAAACCTGTGTTTGAAGGTTTTGGTTTGCCACTGGGGGAATTTCTGAAAAGCCATCGTTTGCTCCCATTATAGTACCACTTTTCCATCTTGTTTCCCGCTCACCTACCCCATTCCACTTGTCCAGACATTGGGTTGACCTATTTTTAGGATTGCACCTTATCTCGTGGGAAGAAGGGGCTAAAGGCCCAAAAGGTAAAAGCAAGCTGGTAAAAGATAAAAAACCAAAAATAAAACCTCGAGATTCTTCACCCAGGGATCCCCGAGAAAGCAATAAAAAGCTTCTCAACAAGAAACAGGAGGGACCCAAAAAAAAATAATAAAACAAGGCCTAGCCAGAGGATAGGGGGTCTCATCACGAGCCAGCCTATTAGGTCCATGGGTATCTAACAGTATGACAT
>JASDQU010192231.1:0-20019 GCA_032191745.1 Picea mariana | reverse complement strand
AACTTCTTGACTTTTCCCCCCCTCAGTGTGAGACTATGACCTAGTGGGGGTTCCCAGGCCACTGAGTCTCCTCATCACCTCTCTAAGAGGTGGGGGACATTACAATATATATATATATATATATATAGCAATCACCATGTATATATATATATGTAACAACCCTCCCGTTTTGTCATGACAACAAGCCTAAAAAACAAGTGATTTTTTTTTTCTTTTTTTTGTGTGTGTGCATGTATAAAAGGGTAATAAGGACATTATACTCAACGTCATAACACAATGATGATCATGATGCAAGAAACTCATGCAACAACAACATGTCAACCAAACCTAGGAGCACATCAATCAACTGGAAGCAATGTTCGACATTCAACCGATAAGTATAAAAATGACTAAACACCCATCCTACCCTGCAATGGTTAGGACCTCTAGGACACATAAGCAATGCTCAAGCCTAGGTTCCCATCGATTTTGACCATTTAAGGTCTCAGGGCTAGCGACTGTTCTGAGGAACATGGAGGTGTCTACATCCCATCCCAAAACAAACAAGTCCAAGCCGACAAGCTAAAAGAAAACATCAAGATCATCCAGGGCACTTCACTCCACAATAATCAATTCTATAAATCCTCAAGAATATTAAAGTCAGACCTTTAAAGTAATTTTCACAAGGTAGATATTGGAACACTTTGTTTACGCCTATAATGAAAACTATGTTATTTTATATGAGGTTGCCTGTTATACACACTTACACTCTGAATGGTTGCAATAACAGAATCTAATGAAGGTATAACTATGACTACTTACTTCCAATAAAATCTAAATCTGATCAGTTTTCAAATATTCAAAAAGTATTTTATTGAACCTAAAAATTTACATATCTTATAATAGAATCTAAAGATAAATATATCTTGACCATCGGCTTCCAATGAAATCTTATGTCTTTTCAATAAAATTTAAGACCTCTCAAGTATTTTACTTTGACGAACATTGAAATATTAAATTCTTGTCCATATTCAAACTATGCTAATCCATATAAAGCCACAACTTATACATAGTTACATTTAAGTGTTCCAATAATAATAATAAAATCTAATGATAAGTATAACCGTGAAATCTTGTCTCCAAAGCAAATCCAAATCTAACAAATCCCTGAAGAATAATTTAAAGATACTTTTAAAAACATTTTACTTAATATGGACCTTGAATTATTTTATTTACAGCCCACATATAAATCTATATTACTTAATACAATGATAAACTATATACATTTACACCCTAAAACCACTACAATAAAATAATCTAATAAAAGGATTTCCATAAAAATACAAGACACACAGGTGTAGTTTCTGTCCAAATAGCAAGGCGCACAGGTGGGTACAACTGTCTAAATGGTTAAGGTTCTGAATAATTTACTTCCAGTTCAATAACGAATTTTTGTAAATTGTTGCCATGCCATCTGCCACTTAATTAATTTCTATTAATTAAAAAGGGGGGGTGGGGTTTACTGCCATAGAATTGACTTGGTCGGAGACAACTGTCTTTTGACAGGTTTTCTTCCTAACAGAGAATTTCCTGTCGAGCAATATGGGAGACTCTGTCAAAAAAATGGTCTTTTATCTAGAGACCCTGGTTGTAAGTTGAAAATAACAATTTCACCGTAAATAAGTATCGCGGAGTTAATGACTTGCTGACAACAGAACTTAAAAATGCAGGAAAGTGTTTTGAAGTGATGCAAAAGCTATCTCAAATGCTGTAAACAAAATCACTAATAACTCATTACCACAACGGATTACCACTGGGATATCATTGAGTGCCTTCATAACTACATTGAGCTTAAGATAAAATACAAAAGGTTACCTATGGTGTTGCCAGAAATGCTAAGTTTATCAATTTCATTGGCAACAGAAGGTAAACTCGTGGGTAGGCAAGGGAAAAATTGGCAGCCAAAAGATGGGTAATATAATGTTGTCTGAAATTTCAAAACAATCACGAATGGTTTTAAACAAGTATCAATGTCTTCAATGGGTAAATTCACACTCCAGCAAGTGGGAACAAAAAACTCAAGCACACAGTTGGCCATCGATCAGTAATCACTTAAGAAGCTATTGCAAGACCTAAAATTCTTAGTTAACCACAACAATGTATGTTGTGGACTAGGGAAGGTTCTGCTTTCGAGTTCTTAAAATTTTTGTCGGCTGTCAGTCTTTTTTTGAACACCTTCTATCTCTATCGTTTGGCATGTTTTTCACCTTTCATTCTTATCATTGGAATAGTCTTGTCGTTAGGAATTGTAACCACTTGATTTGTTTTTCCAAAACAAGTGGCGAGGTTGAACAAAAATTTTAGTTTTGACGAAACTTTGGTTATGACTTCAATTGTTGGTATCATAAATTATTATAGAAGCTAAACTTGAATGAGACTAAAATCCTTTTGTTTTCCATTGCTCCACCTGAAATTTATTGACCGTCGATTGATGTCGAGCCACCTTTGACGAGCACACTTTTACACCGCTAAATCTGAGAGCGCAGAGGCAAAGAATAAATCGTAGTTAAATTCGCTACAGGACTATATCACTGCTCAAGGAATAAAGAAGAGCATTAACCAATTATTGTTGGAAAAAATCTATGCCTATCCTTCACTAAAATGTCGTGGTCATCTACAGGTTAAATGGTAATGTGAGGTTATGCCCACCAAAAGATATATCTCTAACCAATAGATACGTTGTTGGTAAGTAGTATCACTAGAATGTAGAATACACCTATATATATAATATTATCTGTAAAAAGTGCAATTGATTTCAATTTATCTACTGGAGGAATAGATATTCGGTATATAAGTGAAACACAGAGCAGATAGAGGATAACATTGTCAACAAGGATACTGTCAATTAATGTGTTAATCATGGTCACATTCATTAAAAAGGGAACACAGTCATTCGAGAGGACAGCAATGAGATTTGTCCATCCAAGAGCTAAAAACTAACAGGAAATCAGTAGGGATAAGATACCCTATGAGAGAATAGAGGCAAAAGGAAACGTTCAATAAGAATTCGCTCAAGTGTAAATTTGCCCCAAGATTTCGCCCAGAAAAGTCAAAAGAAAAACGCAGAGAAGGAATGTAAAACGCAGTCCAGTAATTTAAAACCTATCATGAAGTGGGCCTCTAGGCTAGCAAAACTCATCTTGCAATGAATTCAAATCCAGAGGTACAACAAATTGGGGTAAACTCATGAATCTGGGTAACACTTTTGTGACAATCGGGTCTCCAAAATTTCTAGCGACAATTTTTCGACCGAACAAATGTTGCTTTTTCGGCCGAAAATTTTCACGTCAAATTTAATGGTGCCCTTGAAATTCGTGTACAATGTTTTTTGGATGAATTAATTTCCCATGGTAAGTATATTTCGATTGAAAGACTTTTCAGCTGAAATATTTATTTTTAACGGATTCCGTTAAAAACTAGGTTTCGGCCGAAAGAATATTTCGGCCGAAAACTTGAAAATGGGACTGTTTGCAGGAAACTGCAAATTCTCTCCATATTACTTCATCTTTGGAGGTAGTGGACTCCTACAAATACTCATAATTTAGTTTGAGAATTGATACCGACATTTTTAAAATTGAATATACTTTCATTGGGTATAATTTGTTTTCATTTTCATTGTTTTTATCTAATTTTATTTAATTTTATAAAAAAATCACTGCATAATATTTTTAAGTGAGATTATGATTCAGTGAAATGAAAAATCTATATCTCTAAAAATACACAATGGAAAATTATGGAAAAATTATATTTATAATTGTTAAACCGTTCTCTTCAAAAGCGTATTTTTAGATTTTACTTTTAAGTAAAAATTAAGATAGATACAAGGTGTGGAAAAACACATGTTTAAAATCTGCAACGTTTTCATCTTGGTCAACTTAAAAAAATTCTAGAAATTATAATATTCATCTGTTAGATTCAAAATTATAGTCATAATAAAATAGAGTCTCTATATATTGTTGCAGTATATTTCATTTCTTAAAAACATAAGTTTAATAATAGATACATTGTTGTGGAAAACAATAACTCATTATCATTCCTTTCATGTTTAAGGAACATACAGTTAAACAATTGTCAAATTGACATATCAATTCTTGATAAAAAAAAATTGAAAAATAGTCATTAGAAATATAACAAAATTATTCACAAGTTTTGTTTTTACTGTAACGTGAAATTCTAAATATAAAAAATACTTTTGTATGATGGAAGTTGAAGAACTTGTGAAAATACAATTTTTTTTGTCATAAAACAAGCAAAAGTGTTACCCATCTTCATCATTTTACACATTGTTATATAAAATTTAACATTTAGAAATCATTGAATGAAATCAAGAGTTTCAACAAGCGTTGTATAAAATTTATCATTGCGAATAGTTGTATGAAATCGAAAGGTACAACAAACGTTATATAAAATTTAACATCAGTTTACTTTTCCAATAAACAAGCAGACCAAAGAATATGTCCTAATACCATCTACCAACAAAAATGAAAAGTGTATCATTGCCTGATTACCCGCTCCGAATGACATCCCACGCGCTCCATGCAACTCCCGCTCGTTGATTGTCAAGGCTTTACCGGTACCTCCCAGCCAATGCTAGGGGTAGTCTCCTTCCCCTTTAGCCCCCCGAGCCGCAAAGGGGCCACACACACTATCCAGATATTTAGTCTAGCTCCCAGCTTGCCTCGCAAGGCCGAGCTACCACTCCTCTTTGAGTTGGGTATCCCAACTCTCACAAGTAAATCGGTCAAGTCGATATTTCTACAGCGTAACATTACGAAAATAGAAGATGGTCCTTCCTTCTTCTCCTTCCATCATTTTATAGAGTTTCGAACTTCCTCCCTTTCCTAAAATCTCATTTAATTAGNNNTCCTCCATTATTTAATTTCTTTAATTAATTAACTATCTTATTTCCCTCACCCACCTAGAGTTACTCCTAGAATCACACCTAGTGTCCCCAAATTCCCTTACAGGTTTTAAAGGCTTTCCCTATTATGAAATTACTAATTCAGTTTAAAATTAGAAATCTCTTAAATGGTGGATTCTTTACTAAGTTGACTTTCTGCTTTTTCCCTTATGTTCCCCTTTTTTCCTTTTTATATTACCTCTTTTCCCTAGTTTCCCAAATTTGTTATTTTCCCTCTTTCCCCTTTTTAATTAGAACTCAAAAAGGCAGGTGTGGAATTTAACCCCTTTTCCCCTTTTATCATTAAATTAGTATATTTTAAATTATCACAAGATAAAACAATTAATTCCCTCTTTACATTTTATATCCACAGATTTTATTTTTTTAATGAATAAATCAAATTTCTTACTCCCTTCATGTTACAAGATTTAATGAAGATCATAATTATTATTTAAGTTGTTTTAATTTTTATTATTATTTTATTATTATTATTATTATTTTTGAAGACAAAATTTTATCTCTAGCATAATTTAGACTTAGGCTTTAAATTTCGTACTGGGCGACATTTAATTAAGGAAATTGTTTTAAAAATTACTTAACATGTTATTCGTCTTAGGGCCATATAGGTTCATCCCTCTATCATCAACAAAACAACATGCCCTTCACGACGCACTAGCTGCTCCAAGGGTGCTACTTGCCTCATATGTTCCCTTGCACGACGTGCCCTTCAGGATGCACTACGTACCCCAAGGGTGCCACTCACCTCTTGACTGATTTGGTAGACATCAATAACTCTTGGAGTCAACACTCTGCCAGGTGAACTTGTGGGAGACTAAGGGATTCTAAGGAATAAGGCCCTCGTCTTATTGTGTGCCCCTTAGAATCATCGTGAGCGACTATCACAGCCTGCCCTCATGGCATCATGGGTCCCCTTGAACTAGGTAGTCGTTAACCTATAGTTTGAGCCACGACGGGAGTGTTAGTAGGCTGTGGTAGGGCTGTTGTCCACACCTCTCCCTCAACATCTCTGGTAGTCGTGCGTGAACCCTTTACTCCATATGTGAGTTTGGTCGATAAGCTATCATCATCCTGCATCATCAACAAATCATGTCAGAATATATCCATGTCACATCATCCAATAAGATGGGATAATATCATAGTAAAAACAATCAAACCCCAATGGTATCACTCTCTGAATCGATCCTGAGTCCAAGGGGTTCCATTGATGCCTCGGCATCCTCTAGGTCCGTAATCCTACACACTCAGTAAAATCGAGTCAATAGCATCTGTCTATGTCAAAGCGGTAAAACAACATGTCATCAACCCATAACGTCTCATAATCAAAATCAAAAGTTTTAATAGCATAATAATGCGGATCACTTGTGAGCAAGTGTCCTCAAAGAATAAGTTTTCTCAGTGTGCCAGAGCGGGATGTTACATACACCCCCTCTAGGTCTAAAATTCATCTTGAAGTTTCATAGTATATATGCGGACATAAAGTGTATCATAGTATCATATGTCTATCTATCAAACAAAAATGGAAACTACTGGCGCATATCATATCCATCCTCCCAGGTCGCTGAGTGCGGACTGTAATTGTCCCACTGGACCTTGACCTGATCTATTGTTCAAAGTCATAGTTGTCGAACGCGATGATCTAATATGTGGACTAGCTCAACCGTGAGCGCTCCCTCGTTTGATACCTACAAGGAACTCATGTCAATAACATGCGTAGGATCACTAATATAATGTCTCAAAATACATACATGAAAAAAAATGTGCATATGCCTCAAAGAATCAAGAAAGGCTAGTCGATAGGCCATGGGCCCCTTTCTCTCAACAATCTAGAAAGGTCCCACAAACCTAGGAGAGAGTTTAACTCCCTTTCCAAACTTCATCGAACTCTGATGCAATTTAACCTGCAAGAAGAATCGATCGCCGACCTCCTAACTACGATCGACATGGTGTGCATCAACATAACTCTTCTGTCGATCCTGCGCTTCTTTAATCCTTTTCCTTATTGTTTTCATTTTCTCTTCCATTTCCTGGATCGTTTCTGGTCCCACCAGGACCCTATCCTCAAGTCAATCCCAACTCAAGCGTGTTCGACATGATTGCTCGTAAAGAAACTTGAAAGGTGCCATATTAATGGTGCTCTGGTAACTGTTGTTGTAAGCAAACTCTACTAGTGGCAAGAATTCTTCTCAACGATTTTGTTGGTCCATTACGTACATGTGCAACATGTCCTCCAAGGTTTGGTTAGTTTGTTTGGTCTACCCGTCAGTCTCCAAGTGATACACAGTACTAAAGTTAAGTTGGGTTCCCAAGGCCTCTTGGAAACTCGTCCAGTAAACACCAATCCTTGATCGGATATAATCCTCTTAGGCATGCCATGCAGCCTCACAATCTCACTGATGAAAACTCTAGCTATGTCAGGTGCCTGATATGCCGTATGCATAGGAATAAAGTGAGCACTCTTCATCAGAGTGTATACTAATATGAAAATCGAGTCATATATCCTTGCCGTCAATGGAAAACCAACAATAAAATCCATCGAAAGAACCTCCCATTTCGATTCCGAAATAGCGTGTGGTTGTAGTAATCTGGCTGGGTGTTTATGTTCATCCTTTACCTTGACATTATAGACATCTGGCCACATAGTTGAATATGTCGACTTTCATTCCCTTCCATAAGAATAAGGGTTTAAGGTCTACCCTCATCTTCGTGACTCCTGGGTGAGCCATGTATACTGCTCTATGAGCCTCGCTTAGGATCAACATCCTCAACTCGTTGTTTGGCGGTACATAGATCCGACCTTTAAACCTCAATAAACCATCGCTATCAAATGAAAATCCCTCAAATCATGGTACCATCATTGTGTTTTGTCCGATAAAACCCTTGACCTCTTTGTACCAGTCACCGTCACGCTGTAAAGTTAAAATCTTTTCACGTAGATTTGTCTGAAGAGGCAGCACCAAAAAGATGCATGGTCTCCGACTCAATGCATCTGCCACTTGGTTCACTGTGCCTTTTATGTAAGTAATCTTGAAGTCGTACTCGCTAAGCAATTTCAACCAACGCCGTTGTCACGCGTTCAAGTCACTTTGCGTAAAGATGTGTTGTAGTCCACAATGGTTAGTCTTTAGTTCAAATTTTCATCCAACAAGGTAGTGTCTCCAAACCTTCAAGGCATAAACGATGGCTAACAATTCCAAATCGCGCATCGCATAGTTATCCTCATGCCTTCTCAGTTTAAATGCAAGAAATCACTTGTCTGTCTTGCACCAAGACCCCACCTAAGCCCTCCTTGGATGCATAAGTGCATACCAAGAAGTCCATGTCCATGTCAGGGACATTTAGTATTGATGTTGTTGTCAACAATTCCTTGAGCCTCGGAAATGCTTACGCACATTTCTCGGTCCATACAAAATTTTTGTTCTTCTTCTGCAACTTCATGATTAGACTTTCTATCTTTGAAAATCTCTTAACGAACCATCGATAGTATCCTGCTAAACCCATGAAGCTACACACTTTCGGGACATTCATTAGTGCAGGCCATTCCATGATAGCCTCAACCTTTGTTGGATCCATGACGATGCCTTCACCGGAGATGACATGCCCTAAGTAGTGAATCTTCGATTGATAAAATAAGCATTTGGACAACATCCCATACAATTTGTGCTCTTTCAAACACTATAGCACCAAGCCCAAGTGCTTGTCATGCTCCTCCGTCGTCCGAGAGTAGATAAAAATATCATCAATGAACACTTGGAAGAACTTGTCCAAGTACTCGTGGAACACCCCATTCATCAAACTCATAAATACCCCTAGGGCATTTGTAAGTCCAAGTGGTAAAACAATAAACTCATAATGTCCAAACCTCTCTTAAAGGCGGTCTTAGGGATGCCATCCTCTTTGATCCATAACTAGTGATACCCTGATCGCAAATCGATCTTGGAGAACACCGTCACACCCTTTATTTGATCGAACAGATCATCAATTCTCGACAATGAATACTGATTCTTGATCGTGGCCTTGTTCAATTGACGGTAGTCAATGCAGAGCCTCCACGATTCATCCTTCTTTCGTATGAAAATAACAGGTGCACCCCATGGTGACACACTAGGATGTATCGGTCCCAGGTCCAACAACTCCTTTAGTTACATTTTTATCTCTTGTAACTCCAGGGTCGACATCTGATAAGGTGTTCTTGCTATCAGCTCAGTCCCCGGTTTTAGGTCTATGGAAAACTACAATTCCCTCTCTGGTGGCATCCCAGGTAACTCCTCCAAAAACACGTCTGCAAACTCTCTCACTACCGGAAGGTGTTCTAAACCTTCCTCTACTCCCTTCTTATTTAATGTAAGGATCGCATAAAACTTGCACCCCTTGCGCATTCTCTTCCGAAGTTGCAAGGAAGAGATGGACCTCAGGGAAAATCCCTAGTTTCAGCCTACAATCACGTGTCTCTATCCATCGTCATCGACCAAGCTCAACCATTTCGTCTTACAGTTGAGTATCGCCTCGTGCGATTCCAACCAATCCATACCAATCACGACATCATAATATCCTAGGATTGTGACGTACAAGCTGGCCCTGGTGACAAACTCTCCCAGGTTAAGGAAACATACCGTAACCTTTCCTCCAACCTTTTGTTTGGATCCCCAAGCCATCTCCACAAAGCTAAACTCATCCTGTTCGACTGCCTTTACCTTAATCCTTTTAGCGCTACACCATAAACGAAACTCTCGGTAGCACCGAGATCTATCAAAATACAAAGGGTCTGGTCAGCGACGGTACCTGTCATCTCAAGCACAGTCGAATGATGCTCTGCTTGGTGGTTACTCACCACTGCATGAATCCGATGGGCGTTGCCCATATCTCTCACGGTAGTGGGTTCAACTAATCTAGATTCTCTGGTCCTCTCCACAAGGTAGTCGTGCTGGTAGTGTGGCTCCCCACATGTCCAACACCCCTTCTTCGACCCAGTAGTCCTGGTACTGGAAGCAGAAGATGACGACCCACCGGCTTGAAATCCTAGTCTATTCTATTGAACAGGCCTAAACTGTTGCTACTGCGGGCGACGTGCTATTGATGCTATGTTCCCCGATAAGGTGTCCTCTGTTGAGGCGTCGATCGTCGAAGTGTAGTGGAAGTGGATCCCCTATGGAAGCCACGATATCCCAGCGTATGTCTAGCTGGTGTCTGATTCTACGGTGCTCCATATGAAACTTGCCTTGTTGGTCTCTCTGAAGTCCTAGTCTGACTCCTATAGATAAGCTCCTCCTCTGCTATGAGGGCCTTTTGGATGACATCGTGCAAGGTTTGAGGCATCAAAATCCTAACCTTTGCACGTAGGCTGTCGTTAAGGCCGAACATGAACCTATTGACCTTAAGTTTCTTAGTGTTAAGGTGCAGAGCATACCGGAGCAGCCCCATAAAATGGGCCTCGTACTCGGGTATCGTACGACTTCCCTGTCGTAAGGCATTGAACTCATTGAGATGATGCTCAATGAATTCCTCTGAAAGGTACCTCTCTCAAAACCATTTCTCGAACAGTTCCCATGACACGTCTTCGACGACCATGTTCAACTATGGTAGGAGTGTCTTCCACCATAGAAGAGCACTCCCCTTCAGTTGAAAGACCGCCATGCATAGATTTATGTTGGAGGTACAATCACGAAGTGTGAAGCACATCACCATATTCTCCAACCATGAGTCAGTGGCTACGCCATCCGGGGCACCAAAGAACTCAGGAAATTTGACCTTCTCAAGTTCATGGTGAATTCTACTAGTACCGACTGGAGCACGTGGCAGAACCTTAGTGGGTGCTGGCACCTTGGTCTCATCTCTGTACAAACGGTTGATCAAGGTCTCATACATACGCTGAAAATATCTCATCATTCTGATTACATCACCTACTGTTATCTGCTCCTATCTGAGAACCTACTCATCTCCCTGGGGGTTATACCCCTCAGGCATGGATGTTACTGGAGGCATAGTGCCTCCTCCCCTAGCACCCCATCGTCTGCCTCCGCAACGTCCTCTAACCATGATTACCTGCACGCACACAAGTCAACTCGATCAACAATAGTATAATCAATCATATCAATGAAAGCCGTAGAAATCCCAACTCGCGGGTTGAAACCTTCTCTGATACCATATGTAACAACCCTCCCGTTTCGTCATGACAACAAGCCTAAAAAAAAGTGAATTTTTTTATTTTTTATTTTTGTGTGTGTGCGTGTGTAGAAGGGTAATAAGGAAATTACGCTCAATGTCGTTGTTATCACTCTGTAATTCATCCAAGGCGGAAGAGGCAATCATAGAGGCAACATCAAAACCACTTCTAGTCTTGGATCTAGCCCTCCAAGACTTAGAGAGGGATCTCTCTGTCTGATATAGCTTTGTTTGAAGAGAATATTAGGCTAGCTATGAAAGTGTTGGTTGGGGTTTTTAAATGGTTGTTTTGGAACAACAAGGAGGGCCATTGGGTAAACGGGGTCTGCGCTTAAATATGTGATTCATTCTTAGATCTAGACAAAGCTCTTATATAGGGCAAGGTAGTGGAAAAGTTGGATTGGATTTAAGTTTGCATGGTGTTGATTTGAGGGAGAACTAGGGGAGGAAAAAAGCCAAGCAGAGGAGCAACTAAGAATTCCTTAAATGATCTTTTTGGAAGATAAACATAAAGACTATCACAAGTTCAGATGCAGAGTATTTTGCCAATAAATTCTACTCTGTCGCTACCTTCTGACAGTAAGAATTGAAAACAAGTGAAAGATGACAGGAAAAATACATGACAGAGAAAAGAAAATGCCACCAACACCTCCACACAAGAATCCTGTAAAAAACATGTCTATTACTAATCAATCATTTCATGATTATAGAAAATCTTTTTTGGAATGGCAAAGCCCACTGTCAAGCCCACAGAACCTCACAGGTCGAACCCTCTGTTTGTCTTTTACATGTGTATAAATAAGAAAAATCACTCAGCCTTCTCCTAGACTTGAGCTCATAAATATTCTTTCTAAAAATAGAAAAGAAGTTACAACAATTCTATGACACCTATAGGCTGTCTCCTAAAACAAATAAAATAGCATATCCAAGAAAAATCGATTTGGTAACTGCTGCTTGACATCTGGAACAATGGAGGTTTGTTAAGTTTTGTTGGCGAATCCCCTCTAACAGTCATCAAAAAAGATAAATGAAGAGTCAGTTGGATGCTTGAGGTCATTGGAGATTTGCTTCCAACTGGAGGAAATTGTGTTTAAATCTCTGCCATGTGTTCCTTGTAAATGAATCCCTGTCTGCCATAAAAGACGGACCGGTTTTCTGCGAAAAAGGGGTCTGAACAGACGTGGTTTTCTCTTCAACGCTGACACTTGGGAAAAAAATGAAAGAGTTTATTGTATATGGGCATGTGATGGACAAAAACCTCCTTCGGTTTTTCCAAATTCGCCTCCAACGGGCTGTAACAGCTCCCACAAAATCAGGACTGTAACAGAAAAGAAGAAATATGGAAAAAAGGGTCTCAAAGATAGCTTTGATTCTCCCTGCTTGTAGCTCCATTGCAAAAACTGAGAGAGGTTTTTGTTCTTCATCCCATGCTGATAAAAAAAATCTCTTGGAGTTTTAAAATCAATCTTCATTTTCCCATAATCTCCTCCGGAAGAAGACGTGTTGTACATGCAGGAAATGACAAAAAATTGAAAAAGGTGGTTTTGTTTTCGGGAAAGCGGTATTCCGGACACCCCCTGAGATGGTAAGCGGTTTTTTTTTGGGGGGGGTCCACTGGAATAGGGTCATGATACGTGGAAGGGGGGTGGTATTGAAAATCCATTATTCCGGACCCCCCCCTCTCATTAAAGTCTAGATGGTGAGGGGGGGTCTGGAATTTTTAATAGCCGTGGATTAATTTGATGTGAGTTTGGATGGAGGGGCATGAGGCATGGAGGTGCATGGAGGTATATGTGAGCGGGAGTCAGGTATGAGGGTGGGGTGGAATTAGGGTAGTGTAGGTTTGTTTGTTTTTAATTTTTAGTTTTTTATTATATGATTTGTTACGTGTTTTTTTTTTTTATGTTTTATTTGTTTTTTTTTAATATTTTGTATTTTATATTTTATGTTTTATTATATTTTATTTTTATGTTTATTATAATTCTTATATTTGTTTTATTATATATTTATTATATTTAGTTTTTATGTTTGATTTTTATATGTTTTTGTTTTTTATATATTTTGTTTTATATAATTTGTTTTTATATTATTTAATGTTTTAATATTTATTTATTTTATTTTGTTTTTGTTTTTAATTATTTTATTTAATCCAAAAACTAACAACTTATTAAACTAATTAATTATTAATTAATTAATTAATTAATTAATAGTTAGTCTAACAATTATTTATTTTAAATTATCCTATTAAAACAACTTTGTTAGGCTAACAAATATTAGAGAATATCACTAACCTTTTAACATTATTCGTTCATTATCCTAAGTCCATTTATTCATGGATGGAAGGTGGGTGAGGTGTACTCAATGGGTCGAAAAGACAAGGGAGTGAAGGCGCAGTGGAGGATGAAGGATGCAACAGGATGATGGAGGATCGAGCGAAATGGATGGAGGGGGAAAAGGGGGTCAATCGAGCCAGAAGTCTTCATCAGGGGGGAAATGCCAAATCCATAGTCGAAGAAATGAGTTGCCTATAATTATAGGACCCCAACATAGGCTCCACCTGAGGATGGCATCTCTTTCATGAGGTGTCAAGAACCATTGAACTTTGAACATGCAAACCAATGCTTTATCCATTGGGCTGATCCCAAAATCTTATTCTGCAACCTGTACCTATTTTGATCTTGCAACTGAAACCAAATCAAATGAACACTGTTGAAAAAGAGATGCTCAGAATGCTGAGCTTATTCATTTTTTCATACCTACCCTACTGCAATCATTACTTAGCTAGGTAATGGAAAAATGCCAATGGAGCCAATGCAGCAGTTGATTTAGTGGCTCTGTTCTTTCACTGTCTGTGATGAAACTCAGAAATAAGTCTGTTACTCATGCTTGAGAGTAATTTCCAACCTGCTTTCCCTTACATAAGATTTGATAAACCTGAACAATAGGAAAAACACTGGCAATGGAAAAATATCTTGTATTAAAAAATTTCTCCATATATGTATTTACAGGATCAATATAGGTTTGGCCCATCTTTTGATTTTCAACTTTAAACAACTCAGCATCAAGACTCGATTTTTCACCTATGCATTTTGTGTCTTTCAACACTTCTTTATATGACTGTGGATGGTCTGATGGTTTGTGAAATGATGCCTCTATTGCACCAGACAATGAAGCTAACTTCCTGATCATGTCAATATCATAACAACATTTTATCCCATAGCTAGATGATGGAGGAAGACTTTGACAACGCTAGTCATCCAACACATCAGATATTGGATCCTGTAGAACTTGAACTGACTGTTGCATTGGTTCCACTGCAACTTCTTGATTTTCTGTGTATTTAGCCTTTAGCATATACTCATGATTCTTTTTCAAAAACTGAAATGAATTAAAGCATAATGGTACAGAGTTGTTTTGAATTAACTCAGAATTTGCCTCAGGCTTTAATCTTTCATCTGAAATTTGAAAATCGAAGTAGGTAAAGGGCTGCAACTCTAGGTTTAGAACACCCTTCACATCAACACTAGTATCTTCCCCCAGTGGATCAGAACATTCTCCCTCTCTACTATTGACAACTTGCTTACAATTTCCTCTCAAAAATTGAAAAGAAGCGAAACATACGGGCAAAGATTTTTCCCTTACTCTGAAATTTTCTGTCTCTTCCTCATCGCTGTCATGACCATTGTGCGAGGGCTGATTGTCACATCTAAGCTGTAAATGATCTCCTTCCTGCCAATGACATGCTATTGGTTTCTTTGAACAGACAACCTCTATTTCAGCTTCATGATCATCATCATACTGGTCACACTTGGGTAAATCATCCATGGGTGAAATGCCATTGAACATGCATATCATGTCAGTCGGTTGTTCCTCTGCAAATTGAGATGGAGGTTCATCTTTGACTGTGTTGTGAATTGAATACATGAAAGAATCATTATCCAAACCATGGAACCAAGGATGAACAGTAAAATATTTGGGAACTATGACTGTGTATTTCTCTGAAATCAATGGAACATGATGTCTTTGGACAACCAACTCCTCTTTTATGTTAATCTTTTGCATCAGCTTTTCCATGGCACTGGCCAAACTCTACAGTTTAGCTTCTGATGGCTTCAGCTGCTCCCTTTCTTTGTCCTTTAACTTTGACCTTTTGATCGACAAGTTGGCCTCCACATCAACTGCAATGTTCTACATTTCTTCAAGGCTTGTAGTGTTCCTTTCTCTTAATTGGAATGCCATCTCAGGATCGAAAGCATCTGGAAAATGCAATTTGGCTAAACTAGGAGGTGGCCTTACATCCACAGGTATTGAATGATACACCTCATTGAACCTTGCTGAAAAATGATGTATTGTCTCCCCTGGCTTTCTTTTCAAGTGGTCATACTATTCTAGGAGGAGGAAAACATTTCTCATGACCACCCATCTATCTAGGAAAACTTGCATAAATTGATTAAAATTTCTGATTCTTGCAGCTGGAAGATTTCTAAACCAATTTTTAACTTTACCTTGCAAAGACAGGGAAAACATCCTGATACAGACATCATCATCTTCAACCTCATAAAGGTCAAGGAAATCCTCAAGGTTTTGAATATGCTTTTAAGTAGTGATCTTCCCATTTTCTCCATCAAACCTAGGCAGATTATTGATGTAATTGATAGGGAGGTCATGGAGAAAAGGAGGCAGATCTAGGGGCTTGTATCGGTCTGGGAATTTTGCAAGCACAAGAGATGAAGCAAGAGGCTCACAACCATCCAGAGGTTTAGCAGAAGTAGGAGATAAAGAATGGGGCTTATGTCTCACTAGGGTTTCTACAGGTGCATCTGGGATGTGCACAGTTGTATGAGCACGTACATAATCTACAATTTGGGGTTTAATCTCTTGAGGCTCTTCAGGTTGAAAATGATCATCCTGAATTTCAGCAATATACTCTAGACTAGGATCATGATAAGAGAGAAAGTAATTGCAGATGAAACCAAAGATGTCTTGAATGCAATTTGAGCTTGAGTACCTGGTCTTTCTAGGCTGCTTGGCCATGCTTCAGGTTTTTCCTCTAGTGGAGTCTTCGAGTTGGCACTGTCTGGAGCTGATTGGAGTCACCAGGTGAATGATTTCAGCCTTCTTTTGTCTAGCCACTGTCCACCATCAACAATCAGATCTAGAGCTTTGAAGTGTACTACTGGGGAAAGTTCCCCAGTGGAGTCGCCATTCTGTTAGCACTCTATAAGTTTCCCAAGGTTGAAGAGGTAGTCACAGAGGAAACATCAAAACCACTTTGAGTCTTGGATCTAGCCCTCCAAGACTCAGAGAGGGATCTCTCTGTCTGATATAACTTTGTTTGAAGAGAATATTAGGCTAGCTATGAAAGTGTGGGTTGGGGTTTTTAAATGGTTGTTTTGGAACAACAAGGAAGGCCATTGGGTAAATGGGGTCTGTTCTTAAATATGTGATTCATTCTCAGATCTAGACAAAGCTCTTATACAGGACAAGGTAGTGGAAAAGTTGGATTGGATTTAAGTTTGCATGGTGTTGATTTGAGGGAGAACTAGGGGAGGAAAAAAGCCAAGCAGAGGAGCAGCTAAGAATTCCTTAACTGAGATTTTTGGAAGAGAAACATAAAGACTATCACAAGGTCAGATGCAGAGTATTTTACCAATAAATTCTTCTCTGTCGCTACCTTCTAACAGTAAGAATTGAAAACAAGTGAAAGATGAAAGGAAAAATACATGACAGAGAAAAGAAAACGCCACCAACACCTCCGCACAAGAATACTATAGAAAAATTGTCTATTACTAATCAATCATTTCATGATTATAGAAAAGGTTTTCTAGAATGGAAAAGCCCACTGTCAAGCCCACAAAACCTCACAGGTCGAATCCTCTATTTGTTTTTTACATGTGTATAAATAAGAAAAATCACTCAGCCTTCTCCTAGACTCGAGCTCATAACTCTGCTTTCTAAAAATAGAAAAGAATTTACAACAATTCTATGACACCTGTAGGCTGTCTCCTAAAACAAATAAAACAACAAGTCCAGGAAAAATCGATTTGGTAACTGTTGCTTGACATTTGGAACAATGGAGGTTTATTAAGTTTTGCTGGCGAATCCCCTCTAACAGTCATCAAAAAAGATAAATGAAGAGTGAGTCGGATGCTTGAGGTCATTGGAGATTTTCTTCCAGCTGGAGGAAATTGTGTTTAAACCTCTGCCATGTGTTTCCTGTAAATGAATACCTGTCTGCCATAAAAGACGGACCGGTTTTCTGTGAAAAAGGGGTCTGAAAAGACGTGGTTTTCTCTTCAACACTGACACCTGGGAAAAAACTGAAAGAGGTTATTGTATATGGGCATGTTATTTACAAAAAACTCCTTCAATATTTCCAAATTCACCTCCAACTAGCCGTAACAGCTCCCGCAAAATCAAGACTGTAACAGAAAATAAGAAATCTGGAAAAAAGGGTCTCGAAGATGGCTTTGATTCTCCCTGCTCGTAGCTCCGTTGAAAAAAATGAGAGAGGTTTTTGTTCGTCAGCCCATGCTGAGAAAAAAAATCTCTCAAATTTTAAAATACATCTTCGTTTGCCCAGAATCTCTTCCGGAAGAAGGTGTGTTGTAAAGGCAAGAAATGGCAAAAAATTGAAAAAGGTGATTTTGTTTTTGGGAAAGCGGTATTCCGGACCCCCCCTGAGGTGGTAAGCAGTTTTTTTTGGGGGGGCAGTCCACTTGAATAAGGTAATGACACATGGAATGGGGGTGGTATTGAAAAACCATTATTCCGGACCCCCCCTTCTCGTTAAAGTCCGGATGGTGAGGGGGGGTCCAGAATTTTTAATAGCCGTGGATTAATTTGATGTGAGTTTGGATGGAGGGGTGTGAGGCATGGAGGTGCGTGGAGGTAGATGTGAGCGGGAGTGAGGTATGAGGGTGGGGTAGACTTAGGGTAGCATAGGTTTGTTTGTTTTTAATTTTTAGTTTTTTATTATATGGTTTGTTAAGTGTTTTTTTGTGTGTTTTGTTTTTTGTTTTATTTGTTTTGTTTTAATATTTTGTAATTTATATTTTATGTTTTATTATATTTTATTTTTATGTTTATTATAATTCTTATATTTGTTTTATTATATATTTATTATCTTTAGTTTTTATGTTTGATTTTTATATGTTTTTGTTTTTTATATATTTTGTTTTATATAATTTGTTTTTATATTATTTAATGTTTTAATATTTATTTATTTTGTTTTGTTTTTATTTTTAATTATTTTATTTAATCCAAAAATTAACAACTTATTAAACTAATTAATTATTAATTAATTAATTAATTAATTAATAGTTAGTCTAACAATTATTTATTTTAAATTATCCTATCAAAACAACTTTGTTAGGCTAACAAATATTAGAGAATATCACTAACATTTTAACATTATTCATTCATTATCCTAAGTCTATTTATTCATGGATGGAAGGCGGGTGAGGCGTACTCAATGGGTCGAAAAGACAAGGGAGTGAAGGCACAACAGAGGATGAAGGATGAAACAGGATGATGGAGGATCGGGCGAAATGGATGGAGGGGGAAAAGGATGTCAACCGAGCCAGAAGCCTCATCAGCGGGGAAATGCCAAATCCACAGTCGAAGAAATGAGTTGCCTATAATTATAGGAACCCAACAGTTGTAACACGACGACGATCATGACACAAGCAACTTGCGCAACAACAACATGACGACCAAACCTAGAAGCACATCAATCAATTGGAAGCAATGTTCGACATTCAACCAACAAGTATAAAAATGACTACCCACTCGTCCTACTCTGCAATGGTTAGGACCTCCAGGACACTTAAGCAATGCTCAAGCCTAGGTTCCCATCGATTTTGACCATTTAAGGTTTCAGGGCTGGCGACTTTTCTAAGGAACATGGAGGTGTGTACATCCCACCCCAAAACAAATAAGTCCAAGCCGACAAGCTAAAAGACAACTTCTAGATCATCCAGTGCACTTCACTCCACAAAAATCAATTCTATAAATCCTTCAAGAATAGTTACATTTAAGTGATCCAATAATAATAATAAAATCTAATGATAAGTATAACCATGAAATCTTTCCTCCAAAGAAAATCCAAATCTTATAAATCCCTGAAGAATAATTTAAAGATACTTTTAAAAACATTTTACTTAATACGGACCTTGAATTCTTTTATTTATGGCCCACATAGAAATCTATATTACTTAATACAATGATAAATTATATACATTTACGCCCTAAAACCACAACAATAAAATAATCTAATAAAAGGATTTCCATAAAAATACAAGACGCACGGGTGTAGTTTCTGTCCAAATAGCAAGGCACACAGGTGGGTACAACTATCTAAATGGTTAAGGTTCTGAATAATTTACTGCCAGTTCAATAACTAATTTTTGTAAATTGTTGCCATGCAATCTGTCACTTAATTAATTTTTGGCAATACGAGAGATTCTGTCTTAGCATTTAAGAGGGGAAGCTCTGTCAAAAAAATGGTTTGTTATCTAGAGACCCTAGTTGTAAGTTGAAAATAACAATCACCATAAATAAGTATCGCGGAGTTAATGACCTGCTCACAACAGAACTTAAAAACGCAGGCAAGTGTTTTGAAGCACTACAAAAGCTATCTCAAATGTTGTAAACAACATCACTAATAACTCATTACCGCAGTGGATTACCACTGGAATATCACTGAGTGCCTTCATAACTACGCTGAACTTAAACTAAAATGCTAAAGGTTATCTGTGGTGTTGCCAGAAACGCTAAGTTTATCAATTTCGTTGGCAATAGAAGGTAAACAATGAGAATTTGATATATTTACATTTAAAATAAATTTAGGTTGATTATTACACATAGAGACTTTTTATATCTTAGTATGGACGTTCCAT
>JASDQU010192230.1:21073-31990 GCA_032191745.1 Picea mariana | reverse complement strand
GATTTTGTGGTTCATCATTGACGAGTAAGTTTTGATACCATAGTTTCATTCGTATTTGTTCTTTACTGTTTACTATTTACAGTTTGCAAATAAGAATGTTTAGGTATTTATTCATCACTCCTATGTTGCAAAATTCCCATAGAGGTTGGCATATCTTTCCCTCCTGCTCTTAAATTTTGATCCTATTTTTTCTCCAAAATCTAAACCATACCTACATGCCTTTGCAAAATGTTCTTGTAGAAGAAAAATATGTTGAGTTTGTGCTAGCAAGTGTAGTTTTCCGTGGATTGCAAATTGCAACATTCAATCTCTATGTCGCTCTGCATGCAACATTGCTAACATAATGAATGTTTTTTTCAAATGCATTACACCATTTACATTTGAACGAAACCATTATCATTCTAGGAGACTTTAGTATTGACATGCTACAATATAGTGCCATAACAAAAGAATTAGAAAACTACATATGCAATTACAATCTCCATTTTCTTTTGGTTAAGATAAAACATGTACAAAACACACTTATTGACCATATATGGTCAAATGTGTCCATATTACAATACACCCTCTTTATCGTATACACAAACTGGTTTGACCATGATACAATTTGTCTTGTACTTGAATTATGAAATATACATCAAACATATTACAAAAATATATTTTCATTTCTCAAATCATATCTGGATACTTTGTTGCACAAAACCAAATCACTCAGCTAGGATCATCCAACTTCTTAATATTTTTTGGCTTGTAATATATTTTGGCTAGGAAAAATTCTATATAACCACAACCATGGATCGGGATAAACAAAGGTTCATGCTTCTAACTATATCTTTTATTCTATTCCTTTGGTTCTCATTTACTGTATGTACATATTACTTGTTTTCCCTTACATACCAACTTACATTCATGTTCATTGTACTTTGTGTGTTCCCACATTGAAACAAACAGAATAATTGGATAAGATGAAGGACTCTTAACCACAAATGTAGAAGAGGATAGACAAAGGTGCATGCTTCTAATCTTATTTCATATTACATTGTTTTGTATTTCAATTATTGTCTGTATATTTATTCTACTTCTTTGCACATAATTTATTGTATGTAGATACTACATATCTTCCTACATAATAACTTATCTTCATGTCAACTGTATTTTTTGTGCTGCTACATTGAAACAAATAGAACCATATTTCTTTTTTTAAATGTGTTTCTACATATCAACTTACCTTCATTTCTATTGTATTTTCTGCATTGCTACATTGAAAGAAACAGATTAGTTGGACAAGAGGATGAAATATTATATGCCACAATAGAGGAAGTTGAAGTACAATCTTCGAAAAGGTATACCAATTGTTATAGTAAATCAAACACACAAAACGAGTAGGTGGATAAAATATTGGACTAGAAAACAATGATTTGGAAACAATGGGCCTTTGTTGAGACTTCCCTCTTCCAAAAATTTCCCTCCTCTTTTCTATTTTTCCACTCTTTATTATCCCTTTTTTTTCCCTCCTTTATACTTAACCAAATTTCCCTTTCTTTTTCCCTTCTACTTTCCCTTTTTGGTTGCTTTACTTAATCATTTTTTCGAAAATGTCTAGGTGCGCAAGTTGGCAGACTCACGAGTTCACATTTCTACTCATGCTTCTATATCATGATTCCGACCGAATGCCTCCTCATTCCATACTTAGCCACTTTTCTATCGCGAGTTCCCAGGATGGCAGGCTCAAAATTTGCTTCTATTGTTATGTGTCCTGCAAACAACACCTGGAGTTTCGCGGTATACAAATTGACAAACGGACTCCCGGGTTGGCGGGCTCAAGATTGTGCTTCTATTCTTTCATGACCTACAAACAGCTTCTGGAGTTCCACGATATACAAATTGGTCGTTGGACTCCCCCATCATGCCTTGTTCCATGTTACACATTTTTGCACTCAAAATTTTTGAGACATACAATTTGACCATCGGGTCCTCACGTTTATTGAGTATCCCTTGACACCATATTTTATACTCCATCTCCTTCTAGCATGTATGTGACATCCAGAACAATTATGAACAATATACAATGCATATGATTATTTAGTCATTATGATGTTCATGTACACATGCTTGCATCAGAAAAAGTTGGACGAGTGACATGGGCATGAGTAGTCAATCATCGCAAACATCAATAGAACGATAAGGCCAAAGGTAAAGATTCATACATTGTGCTCTTAATATGTTTACCAAACAAATATCCTAATCTATTTATTCATCTATGCCATGATAAATATGTTGATATCATCCGCAACAGATGCTTTGCAGTTCACAGGAAGTATCGACGAGCGCAAGTGAAATGCCCAACATAGTGCAAGCTTCACAGACTAAGAGGTATGGTTACAAAAATCTGACCTACATACTTCATCCAAGTTATGCTAAAAAAAAAGAAAACAAAAAAATGATGCAGACTGCCATTCACATTAATTTTTTTGTTCAAAAATTGTCACCAAGTCTAAACTTATAACACCCAATATATTATCGATAGAAGGCTTGAACAGTCGTTGAACTGGACAAGTGTTCGTCGGGGACATAATGGTCATGTATAGCACCTACTTAGACAAGGAAAACAAAACTAGATGTAATGTGTGTGTTGACATGACAGACAATAAAACCATAATGATAGTCACACTGACTATCCCTACACAACTTGTCCATAAACATGCAGAAAATATATTTCTAGGTAATGGGATATCCATTAAAAATTTTAATATATTGTCGAAAACAGTATATGACCGTGGTGATTGTGATCGGATTATATCGCTCAATGAAACAAGTATTGTGGAAAAATTTCCCACGATTTGTTTAGAATATTGTTTCGTACTGGACACAACAATCAACCAACTCGCACAGAGAAACGACACTTACCCAATCGGAACCATTGGTGCAGTTGTCACACTGGCAAGAAAATTTGGCTCACAACACATTCTCCATATAAAAGATGGAGAGTCAGACAATGACAAGGCAACAATACCGTTCTCCATATCCATTTTTTTCATTTACTTTCACATGCTCATATATCTCAATTATGTTATACAACTATTACATTGTTCCATGTTGCAGCTGCAATTGTTAGACACCTATTCAAATTTATTTTCCTCGATGGAACAACAATTGCATAAAGGGCAATTTCCACTTATGCTCCTCAAAAATATAACAAAGAAAAGAGATGTTAAATAAAGGATCTTTCACACAACCCAAGCAACATTTGTAATAGAATTGTGAATAGACATAGTACATGATCTCAAGAAACTAACTAGCTCGGCAACTGTTCTGTATATACATCTACAATTCCATCCACACTTTGCTCATAGAAATTGCCTTGAACAATTTTATGCAGCTTTTTTGTTGTACAATTGTATATTATATTGTTCAATATATTAACTACTATGCTCACGTGCGCAGGTTGAGAGTGTTTTGGTTGCAGTGAATGCGTACTCGACCCCCTTCGAGCATGTATGTGTCAAATGAAACTCTCTTGATTCTGCATCTTCTTTCATAAATGATGGCATAATTGATTACCTATGATGCAGTAAAACATTCCCTTACATATATAAACATTTCCTCAATGTTGTCATCCGAACCCTCAGCAACACAATTGTACATTGTACAATTAGACAACCTTTGTTACAAGATGTTCTTCTCGGGTTAGAAAAATTTCCATATGAAGTATACCTACAGAAAAAGGCAAACAATGTCTACATGTTATGCAACTTTCGCGTCCATAGCAAATTTATATTAAATGAGGACAATACCATTGTGCATATTGACTGAACTAAAAAAAATAAAAAAATCATATCAAGCATTGACAAGAAACGAAACAATCTCATATGTATTTGTCCATGCTACCCAATGAGGATATGAATAGAGTTTTGCAGTACCATGGAAAATTGAACTAGAAGCACATAAAATTGTTCAGTCCAGGAATGAGAAGCATGAGGAAAGACCTCATACAAAGTATCCAACTATGAATAAATCAGGTCCATCCTTTGATCTGTCAAAATGGCTTGCTCCTATGAACGGAACCATCATGCATTTTCAATAATATTGCAAATTTGGCATTGTTCGAACTCCATTAAGTTAAATGTTGACACTATTTTCCAGAACTAGTAATGTTAGAATATTGTCAGGTCAATGTGATCCTTGTTCATAGTACTATCAGAAGAAAATGTTCATAGTGATTTTGGTTCATAGTAATATAGTAATCGACAAATTTCTAGGTGCCCATTTGAGGATTTGGTTATAGATGGGATACAATGCCCAATCTCCATTGATTTTTTCTTGTCTTGTGTTTGGCAGACTTTTGTTCATGTGCTTTTGT
This sequence comes from Picea mariana, assembly GCA_032191745.1. NCBI lineage: Eukaryota > Viridiplantae > Streptophyta > Pinopsida > Pinales > Pinaceae > Picea > Picea mariana. Next base: position 27,630 of record JASDQU010192230.1, on the reverse strand, counting down.
ATTGTAGTTCAAGGTTCTCATGGGATCGATTTTTGAATTATGGTTGGATGATAGATTCAGGATCTTAGATGTTTTTATATGATCTTAAATAATATACAAGACCTTCTTTGCATTTTAATGTAAGCTCTGTGAAGCAAATGTAATATGTAGTTCATTTTAGCACTTTTACTTGATCGATGAAATTACCAAAATTCTTCTTCAGAAATATTTTGAAATAAAAGGATATATGCTAGGTGAAGTCCAATGGAACTATGATATCAAATACAAAAAAATAAAATTAAAATTTGTCATTGTTATACTTACGGTGAAGTTGACAATACAATAATTTTACTTGAACATCCCAAAATTGATTTTTTTTGTAGCTTTTTTATGCTTCTCTCATGAAAACACATCCTGGAAAGTATAACCATGACTCACTTTCTCTACTCCTTGATTGAAGAGCATGTTCACCTATCTAATGCACTTCATAGTTATTGTTAAGACCATCAATGCGGATTTGTTAAGACCAATTCCCTCTTATGAAAATTGCCCTCCCGTTTCTTTTTCCCCTCTACTTTCCCTTTCTGGTTACTTAGTCATTTTTTGGAAAATGTCTAAGTGCGTGGGTTGGTGAATTCATGCGTTCAAATTTCCACTGATGCTTTTATATCACGAGTTTGACCAACCGCTTCCTTGTTCCATACTCAACAACCTTTTCAATCGCGGGTTCCTGGATAGGCGAGCTCAACATTGCACTTCCATTGTTCTGCCCTCTACAAATAGCACACGGACTTCCCCGATATACAAATTGACAATCAAATTCCCCTTTCTTTTTCTTCTCTACTTTCCCTTTCTGGTTACTTAGTCATTTTTCCGAATATGTCTCATGCTTTATATCATGAGTCTGATCGACCGCTGCCCCATTCTACACTTGGTCACTTTTTCCATCGTCAATTCCCGAGCAGGCTTGCTCAACATTTCTCTTACATTGTTCCTCGACCTACAAACAATACCCAGAGTTATGCGATATACAAATTGACCGCCAAAGTCCGTCATCATGCCATGTTCTGTGTTAGACATTTTTCAGTCAAAATTTTGGAGACATACAATTTGACCATCGGGCCCTCACGTCTCCTGACTATAACTTGTGACCTTGTTTTGAAGCTCGACCGACCACTTTCCATACTTGGCCTTTTCTTGGAATCTCTTTCATGAGTGGTCGGGTTGGAGGGTTCATGAAATACCCAATGCTTAATCAGTCTTCACCATCTCTGCCACCTTCACACTTCTTTCTAAATATGCAATTATTAAGATTTAATGCTAATAGATCATCATGCACGAATCGTTAAGATTGTCATGAATGTCCGAAAGGTTGGAGGAGATCTGCCATTAATATGAATTAAACCAAGATTTTATGGTTGGCGGCTTCACAAAATATCCAATCCTTAATTTATCTTCGTCGTCCCCGCCACCTTCATACTTTTTTCTAAGTATGAAATTAGTAAGCTTTAATGGTAACAACTCATTATGCAGGAACTGTAGAAATTGTCTTTAATCAGCGAAAGGCTCGAAGAGATATCCCATTGATACGCATTAAACCAAGATTTATGGAGGGTTATATTATCCCTTCCGAGTGTTCATTTCAAACATCATCTGGAGAAAATGGATGTTCTCGTCAACTTATGGCATCATCTCGACAACAGTTATGTCCAGATACAATAAACACCTTCAGGCATGATGATCAGAACTTACAGTGATCCAGGGCATATTCTTACTTGTTAAGCCCTAAATAATGGCACATTACCCCTTAATTGGGGAATATTACATTAGTAATGTTATTTTATTTATGTCAGCTTGGGTCCATTAGTTGTAATTGTACCTCCTAGTCTCCTATATATACCAAGGAGACATTTTCATTTGAAATCATCTTGTACTTGGATATTTATGTGGTATATAAGGAGATTGCTCCCTCGAAGAGGCTTATTATTTGAAATTATCTCTTTTTCAAGGCGTTGAGTACTTATTCTAAGGTTTTTCTATGCTATATTGATATTTGGCTCTTAACATATGGTATCAGAGCTCAAGGTCTTGGGGTTTCGCTACTACATCTGAGACACCTTGGAATTTTCACTATAATTTGTTTTCTATGACATTTCAGAAGGAACCCCTTGGAGGATATTTAGCAGATGAATCAAGGTACATTGGGTAAAAAATTCAACTCCTGAGGCCGTATACTTTCAAAGATACAACCATTGTAAGATAGGGTTCTTGAATCATCCTAAATTGAGTCATTGTGGAATTTTCACTATAAAACATTTTTTGTAACATTTCAGACCCTAAAATCCAGAGGTTATTCACATAAATTATTAAGGTATCTATGATAAAAAAAATCGATTCTGGGTCATCTTACATTTGTAGATACACCCTGTGGAAGATAGGGTAACTGACTAGTCCTATTGACCAGTCTCAAGAAGGTGTTCTGGGTAAAACAATCATAAATTATTCCTAGAGTATCCAAATTGAGTGAGACTAGTTGCATTGGATAGTGGACATTTCGTAGTATTCCTGGTACAATTTTCAGAATTTTATATCAATCATTTTGTGCGGGGCACGCTATACAAGTGAGATCTCCTGGAAAGGCCAAAAATCAGCAAGTTGTGGGGAAGTTACCGTAAATTCCACTTGGCACACCCAATTTTGATCAGACCAGTGGCATTGCAGAGAAGAAATATCAGAGAACTACAAAAAAGAAATTTTCATACCCAGAAGGGACGAAACTTTGGAGATACAGTAGAAGAAAGATTATCTAGCAGAACCACCTCAAAATAAGGGTTTAAAAGTGATACTTGGCCAACATGCCACCAAAAAAGGGAACTTATACACCAAATAAGCCTCCAAACAGTCCTAATCGGACTCTTGATGAAGGTGAAGAAATGTGTAGGGACATAAATGAATTGAAAAATAAGACAGTGACAAAAGATGAACTACAAGGGATGATGGATTCAACTGAAGCTAAATTGGAGGCAATAATGGATACTAAGATGGATGGTTTAAAAAGGGAGATCATGGAAGGATTGAAAATTTTCCTAATAGAGAGGACACCTGAAATTGAAAATGTATCCCATGAAATTCATGAGGAGGACACAAGGAAGATGAATCAAGAATGGAGAAACTCCAACTTTGGGTTGAATATAAACCATGTTCCTTAGATCGATATGTGGAAGTTTGATGGCAAGGACTCAATCACATGGATACTTCAGATGGAGCAATTCTTTAATCTACATAATGTGCCACATACACAAAAGGTATGAATTTCTTCTTTATATTTAGAACCCGATCAATTTGTATGGTATCGATGGCTTTGTTCTCACAAATCACTCATCACTTGGACAATTTTCATGGAAGAAATGATAGCACACTATGAGGATACAAGAAGAAATACCTTCTTTAGCCAACTGATAAATCTCAAGAAAAAGGGTTCAGTTACAGAGAACATTGAGAACTTCCAAAGATTGAATATAAAGGTAACAGATATTCCAGATGAGCACTTGATTGATGTATTTATAGGAACTTTAAAGGATAACATTCAACATGAGGTTCGCCTTTGGGAACCCAAATCATTGGAGAATGCATTTAGGGTGGCAAGAAATGTTGAAAGTAAAAATATGGCTATGGCTACTAGAAGGACCAATCCTAACATCTATCGAGAGAATAATGCTCCTTTTTCTAAAACACCTCAACCTACAATGTTGACACCTCAACAATTGGAGGAAAGAAAAGAAAAAGGTTTATGCTTTAATTGTGATAGCAAGTNAGTACAGTAAGGGACATAAGTGTGGTGAGAAGAAATTATTCTACATAGATTTTGAAGAGGAAGAAGAACAAGAACAAGAATCATCTCAAGATGAAAATGTAGAATTGATTTCTTCTGAAGAGTTGACTCCCACGATATCGTGTAATGCATTGACTAGAATTAGCACTCCTCAAACCCTCAAGATCGAATGATATATCAAAAAGAAAAAGGTAATAGTCCTAATTGATTCTGGTAGTACTCATAATTTCATTCACTATAAATATCCAAAGCTCTCAATTGTTTTGTATATCCAGTGCCAGAGTTTCAACTAATGATTGCATATGGAGGAACTATCAATTGCTCAGGAAAATGCAATAAGATCAATCTTACTATGGGGGAATATGTAATGAATAGTCCAATGATTTCTATACCCATGGATGGTGTTGATGTTGTACTAGGAATCCAATGGTTACAATCATTAGGAATAGTGTCTTTTAATTTTCAAGAACTTTTCATGAAATTTTCATTAGAAGGAAAAGAATTGAGTTAAGAGGTATCACAGAGAAAACCATTAAGGTGATAAGCTCTAATGGCATGACAAAATTATTGAAAAAAGGGCATCAAGGTGTTATTGCACAACTATGCTCACTAGATGTTCAAACATCTAAGCCATATAATCCTCTATATCTCCAAGGGATCATTGATAAGCATTCCAAAGTATTTGAATATATTCTCAAAGGTCTTCCACCCACTCGAAATCATGATCATGATATTCACCTAATTCCTAGGAGTGTTCCTCCTAACATCAAGTTGTACAGATGCCCTTATGCCCAGAAGAGTGAAATTGAGTGTATGGTTGAAGAAATGTTAGAGGCTAGCATTATTAGACCTAGCCAAAGTTCTTACTCTGCACCGGTGGTAATGGTATTCAAGAAATATGGCTCATGGCGTATATGTCCAGATTATAGAGAGCTCAACGAGATCACTATTAAAGATAAGTTTCTCATTCATGTCATTGATTAATTGTTAGATGACCTACATGGAGCAATATATTTCACAAAGTTGGATCTTCATTCCGAACTCATGAAGGCCATTATGAATTTTTGGTCATGCCTTTTGGCCTTGCAAATGCACCTTCCACATTCCAAGGGTTGATGAATTCCATTTTCAAGCCCTTCCTTCGAAAATTTGTGTTAGTATTTTTTGATGATATACTAATCTATAGCAAGTCTTGGGAGGATCATGTGTGACATGTTGACAAGGTTCTACAACTACTAAAGGAGCAACAACTATATGCCAAACCGTCCCAATATTTATTTCGAGTGAAGGAGGTAGAGTATTTGGGTCATATTGTATCTGATGAAGGTGTCAAGGTAGACCCTAACAAAATTAAGGCCATGATGGACTGGTCGATTCCCAAAACATTGAAGAATCTTAGAGGATTTTTAGGTTTGACAGGTGTTATCACTCAAAGAAACCCTTTGTGGTTGTAGACCAAAGGTGCTTGGTAACTTAAGAATATGGTAGATTTGTATGCTTGGAACAATAAGATAACTCAATAGCTAATGAAAGTAACCACTCATCATGTATCTGAATAAAATCTTGCTTTTAGAGAACAATAATCAAACAACAAAGTTGAAAAAAGGGGATGAAGAATACTAGTCCAGATAACCAAATACAACCATATGCAGGGTCATACAAGACAACAAGAAATTCTTTAATCCAAGTTTATGAGCTTAATAAGAAGATGACAATTCTTAAAAGCTAAACTAAACTAGAATAAAGTGTAGAATCATGAAATATATGAAAGAATCTGATATTGAAAACAAAAGAGGATTGTGATTCTATTATCAGAATAAGAAGTCAAATTCAATGGCTAGAAAATGTCTCTTCGATTGAACCCCTTTTGGTGCTCCAAATTTCTTTGGCTTTATAGCCTTACAATATGAAATCTAGATCCTTGAAAGATGGATCAGATTTGCTAAAAATAGTTAAATCAAAATAGATACAACAAGTGTAGGATGAGATCCTATAAAAATAGATCTAGAATACTAAAAATGGAAAATCAAAACAAAATAAAAAAAGATCCTATCCAATGATCTCTAAGAGTAGTAGATTGCTGATGAAGTGCAGTTTTAACCTCCCAAGGCTGTTTGATTTGGTCCTCCAAAGATAAAATTTGAATTTGGTGAAGTGTGCAAAAACCCTGATTTTCTGCCTTTGAAAAAGATACCAAAATCGATTGAAACACCTCTTCTTTCCCTTATCCATCAAAAATAACCATTGAATCAGACTTGATAATTCAACAACTGACCATTTGAAGCGGTTTCAAACCATTCAAACTCAAAAAATCCTGATCTGGGCAAAAATTCGGTCATTCTGGCCGTGACAGGCTTTCACCAGCGTATTTACCTAAAAATCCGCTCCTCAGCTGGTGAAAAGCAGAGCTTTCACCAACTAACTAGCAAAGTTCAAGACGAGTTAGTTGATGAAAGTGCAGATTTTTTTTAAATCGAGTTTCTCAGTCGTGGAGAGTCTATTTTACATGCTTGAATAGTCGATTGACATCTAGAAATCCTAAGCTTTCCAATGGTGCTTTCAAATCTGCATTTGGAGCTCGGGAAGGTAATCAAAAGTTTCCTGCAAGATTAAGCATCATTCTTTAAAAAATGCCAGTGCATTTTTTATCGCTAACAACTAGCTCCAACTGGGATGGAGACCTCCCTGCGAGGTCTCCAAGAACCTGGCAGACCATGTGCCTTTAGTGTTGGGCATGGAGTCATTC
>JASDQU010192229.1:10042-20213 GCA_032191745.1 Picea mariana | reverse complement strand
TTTTATTTAGTTTTTGTTTAATTCTTGTTAATAGCTTTACTGTTTTCTTTCTAACCTTTTACCATACAGCTGTCATGACTAGCAGAGCCCAACTAGGCATGTAAGTGCTCACTTTTTGCTCACACAGTGACGAGAAGAGTACAAACACTCAGGAACAACATAAACCTTGGGTTGAAAATTAATTCATGAACTCTTTGATTACCGAGGTAATTAATTAACCCATCACCAATTATCTCCAAGAAGTTGTCCTAACACTCTCTCCCTCAAATTGACCCTTAAGGGAATCAAGGAGAAGATCTATGAATTTCTTCTTGGGGAATCGACCACCACATTCGCCTTTCACTTTATGTATCAAATTTTGAAATTGTACTCACTCATAAATTCACTCCACCACCTATGCCTAACATTTAGATCCCTTTGAGTGAATAAATGCTTCAGGATTTTTTGTTCAATTTTGAGAAAAAAGCTTCACTAAAACATACAATGTGTAAAAATATGTAGAGATATCATCACGACTATGAACTCTAAACCATGTATGGTATAAATCTCAAAATTATTCAACTTTTGATATACATACGATATCAGTCCCCCATATTGCATTAGCATGCCACCCAACCCTTACTTTGAGGCATATGTGCAGACTATGAAGTCTTTGTCCATATCAAGGACTCATAGGATAGACACACTAGTAAGTGATCTCTTAAGCTCAACAAAAGTAGCATCATGTTCCTCAGTCCACTCATACTTGATTCCATTTCATTGCAAAGTAGTGATGGGTTTTGCAATATTTGAGAACCCTTCCACAAACCTTCGATGGTATATGGCTATCCCTATGAATATTCACACCTCATGAGCATTTTTCAATACTATCCAATATGTTATGGAATTCACCTTTTTCAGGTCCACCAAAATTCCTTCCCAAGAAATAATATGACCAAGACAATGAATCTCTTTATGACACAAAGAGAATTTAGAAAACTTTTCATACAATTTTTTGTCTCTTCAGAATGACGACACTAATTGCAAGTGATCCCCATATTCCCTTTCATTTATAAAATAGATGAGAATACCATCTAGAAATAAATGCACAAAGTGGTCTACTTACTTTCAAAATAAAGTATTCATAAGGATCATCAATACAACTAGTAAATTTCTCAAACCAAATGGCACCACTATGAACTCATAGTGCCCAAACCAAGTCTAGAAGGCAATCTTAGGGATATCACCTTGTTTAATACTTAACTAGTGATAACTTGATCACGAATTGTTTTTTGAGAAAATTGTTGCTCATTTCAATTGATCAAAGAGATAATCTATTTGAGGTATCAAGTACCTATTGTTCATTATGTATCTATTCAAATCTCTATGATCTATGTAGAATCACAAGAAATTTTCCTTCTTCTTAAAAAATAGTATTGGTGGACCCCATTGCAGAACATTGGAATGAATAAGCCTCAAGTATAATAGTTCCTTCAATGGTATCTACAACTTATAATTTTATAAATACATCATCCTATAAGGTGTCTTGGAGATTGGATCTGTACCAAATTTTAGATCAATAATGAAATCAAGTTCCCTTTCAGGAGGTAACCCTCACAAATATGTGGGAAATGTTGGATTACTGAGAGGGGCGTGAATTAGTAATAGAGAAATTTAATCCTTTTTAACCATATAATCCAAGTGTTATATCAATGTAGCATTATCATCCAATAATTGCAGAGTAAATAAGCAATGAAAAAATTAACAATCATACACATACACAGTACACCAGTGTTTTACGTGGAAACCCAAAGAGGGAGAAAACCACGGAATGATTTTTCTTGTATGTCTTGAAGAATTACATTCATTGGAAGAACCAACTTCCTTTGTTTTCTAGCTGCAACTGGAAGGAGGCTCCAGCCCCCTAGTTTCTCAGGCTACAACCTGAGGGAAGCTCCAACTCTTGAATTCTCTGGCTACAACTAGAAGGAGGTTACAACCCCTTATGTTCTTCGGCTACAACCAGAAGGTGGATACAACCACCTATCCTTGCCCCGTCCAAATTCCCTAATGTATAAGTAGATTGATGGAACCACTATCACACTATCACTGTGAGATATACTGTTGTAAACCTGTACCAATCAACCTGTAATCAACCTATACCATAAAAAAATGCATCAACCATGCACCAACCTATACAAAAGCTGTACCATGAACAAGTGCATCAACCATGCACCAAACCTATACAAAACCTATACCATGAACAAGTGCATCAACCATGCACCAAACCTGTACAAATAACATGTCACAAAAACTTGTCCAAACAACCTATCACAACAACTTGTCTCATCAATCTTATCAACCAAATCAAATCTACTCACCAATATCAATCACCAAGACAGCTCTCAAAGATGTGCATCAACCAACCATAACACAACGACTCATAATCATCACCAATATCAATATGTGGTTGTAATAATGTACCAATACAAGTATGCTACATCATCCATAAACCATGTGTCAACAATACTGCTAACAAGTGTCTCTAACCATGTACCAANATCAATATGTACCAACATCATCAACTATACACCTCATGTATGTGCCAACTCATCAACTACTTGTCTCAACCATGTACCCAACATGTACCTCAACCAAAATCCCTCATAAATTTCATAATCCAAATATGATTTTTAACTTTGTAATAGACCTGGTGCATGTGATCACATACCTTCAAACATTCCTTAACTTTAATAACAAGAGAATATCATTTTCATCAAACTTTACTTTAGTCTCACATAACTAGTTTTGGATTAGTCAACAACCCTATCTTGAAATGATCATAACTATGTACCTGTAATGAATAAAGATATGAAAATAGTACACAATGTTCTTTAGTATGTTTTATGCAATTCCACCAGGTGTCACTACTTATAACTTCTCAGAAAAGGATTTGTAGCAAAAATGGCATACCTTGTTGAATTCTGGCTTATTCTAGAGAGTGAACTTGTAGAGCATGCTCCACACGGAATATTTGTTGTATGGATCTAAAATTTTTACACATAATACTACAGACTGTACTCTAATCAACACTTTTGTTCTTACTTAATTTGTATATTTTATAAATAATTTATGATGTTTTTACCCGAAACACTTGTTTTAGACCAGTTTCAGGACTAGCCACAAACCCTATTTTCCACAGAGTGTAACACCAAAACTACAACGACCCACAAGATGAAATTTGTACCAAAACTACTTGGATATGCTTTCTCAATGTCATATCAATTTCACGGTCTGAATCATTCTAGAAAAAAAATTATTGTGAAAATGGTGAGATGACCTGTAAATAACATACCTTAGAAAGCATCATCAAAAGAATTTATCCTCCCTTGAATTTCAGCCTTCTTTACTTCACCTTCTCTCTGAAATTCGGCTTAGATATCCTTTGGTTACCTCAGTCACCTGTAGACATTCAATATTCTCAAGTATGATATAAAATGAGATAACCTTGCCTCTTATTTATACTTTCATGTAGCTTCCTCAAGGGGTTACCTTTTAACCATCTTAACCCACTTTCCTTATTTTAGGGTTAACCAACTTCTAACCACTTGTCCAAATAATAATTTATCCATTAAATTTATTATTTAAATAATTTATTTTGTATCCACTTTGACTTATAGTACACGCATCACTTCACTTTACCTCAAGGTGTTACCTTCTAACCATCTTAAACCACTTTCCTTATTTTAGGGCTAACCCACTTCTAACCACTTGTCAACTTAGTAATTTCTCCATTAAATTTATTATTTAAGTAATTTATTTTGTGTTCACTTCAAATTATAGTACACTCATTACTTCACTTTATTATTTTCCTTCTAAAAATCTCTTAAACCACTTTGACTACTTTGACCTTTTGGGGCTTCTAGATGACTCATGAGGGTTCTTCAACTTCACATGGCCATAACTCTCTAACCGTGAGGAGTTGTGTGACGTTCCACATACCACTGGAAATGGAATGACATGTACTATCCAAATAGAATATTATTACCTAAATATATCAAAACTCATACCGTTATCCATCAAACAAACTTGAGTCCATTACCCAAACCTAGGTTCTCCAACTTCACATGGCCATAACTCTCTAACCGTGAGGAGTTATGTGACGTTCCACATACCACTAGAAATGGAATGACATGTACTATCCATATAGAATATTATTACCTTCAAACATATTAAAACTCATACCATTATACATAAAACAACCTTGGGTCCATTACCCAAACCTTTGTGCTACCAAAATTCACTATCGGACTTTCTCCAAGGGTTGACATCAATCACGAAGGGTTGAAATCAATATACAATATCACTCTCCAATGGTTGAAATAAATGAAAACCAACAATCCATACGAACTATCCATCAACCTAATTCAATTGTATGATAGGAAACCCATTCTTGAATTTTAATAAAACTAGGTACTAATCTAAACAAGGTCCCTTTCCATCATTTACTACCTCTACTACATGCAACCAACATCCTTGCCTTAGGAAAAATTTAAATTTCATTTTAGAGATGAAACATAGAGACACCTTCCTCTTAATACCATGGATCTCAATTGACTTTCCCTCATAGTCTAAACAAGGCATTCTTTTCTCCAAATAGTCTACAAAAGATCAATGAGCTTTTATCCAATCCATAAAAATAATTAGATTATAAGTCCCTAGGGTAATAACGTACACTTTTAACATGGTTGTAAACACCCCTAGGTCTATAAAACACTTCTAAACACTAGGTCCTACCACTTGCTTTACCAAGGTCAAACAAGATTTTAATTTTGACATTTTTTTATTTTACCTGATAACTCCACCATAGTGGATTGATGTTCAACCTAGCAATTATTAACTGTTGCATGCATTTGGTGGTTACTTCCTACTTTCCCTAATTGTGGACTTTCCTTCTTTTTGCATGGTGTCATATTGGGGCTCTAGGTAGTCACTTTGGTTATGAGGTCGCCCGTATTTCCAACAAGCAATGTGGGATAGAATGTTCATGTTGTACTATGGAGACCTTTAATATGAGTTCCTTCCCCTTGAGTCCCTACCCCTACTAAAAAATTCACTTGAATACCTTGGAATCTCATGAGTCCTTTATGATGCCTAAGATGTTGCAAAGTTACTACCACCGAAACACTTTTCACAACAAATCTGGGTGCAAATTTATCTCCATACGGAGGTGGCCTAGAATTTCCTACCTTGGAAAAGGTTTGAGGGGCCTTCCCCAAAACTACTAACCATTGTCGAATGACATATCTCATGCCCCCTCTCTAATCCCCTTTGATATCTAAAATTTCATCTTCATAATGGGCTTTTTCAACTGCTTCAACAACTAAAGACGGTTTTCATATTTGCATAAGGGCCCATGTCTTATGATTCATCCCATACACAAAGTGATCTATATAATGTTGATCAATGTCCATGTATGAGACCCACTTTACCAGTTCCATGAATCTTATCTCATATTCCACCACCATTCGGCCTCCCTAAAACAAGGCATGAAACGATCCTACTTGGTTCTCTTCATAGAATGAAGAAAAGTGCTTTCTTTTAAACCTTTATTCAAATAATTTCCATGATGATGGTTGTGGAGCCTGATTATCTTCCTGATTCAGAGGTTTGTTTTAGTCGTGCTTGGACCCTATTCCCTAATGGGGAGTGTGGGGGAGGTTTCCCCCCCACAACTGTGACAAAGGGGGTCCAAGGTGGTGGCAACCATAATTTTTGTAGCCCCCCTCCCCAGGCAGGGGATTCAGTGGCAGCACCCCCGAAGTGAAATATTGGGAAAAATTGTCTTGTAAAATATTGTAATTTCGTAGTCAATCTGGATCGTTCATTATAAGGTCGCAGATTTGATAGTAGAAGTTATTTTAAGGTTTTTTTCCCTAGAAAGAAACCCTCTTTCATGAGGGAATTGTATTGCAACTGTGTATGTGTGTGATTATTGTATTCTGAGAGAGGAGACTGTGAGATATAGAAAAGTAAGTTATAGTGGGCGTGTTGTAGGTTGTATCCCTTCATTTTGCTGGATAAAAAAAATTGAAGGACCTAGAAATTTCTTCGGTGGATGTAGCCCATACTGGGTAAACCATGTATATATGTGTCTCTATTATATTGTGTATCTTTTGTGTTTTATTTCCTCATTTGTTTTATTTTATTTCTACGCGATCCTATTTTTCTAACAACTGGTATCAAATCGAAAGGTAACTCGCATGAAAAGAGGGTTCCTGGTTCGAGCAGGAGAAATGGTGAAAGATGGAAAGTTTAGGGTCGAGAAATTTAGTGGCCAAAAATAACATTTGTGGAAGATTATTTATATCAAAAGGATCTATTCCTACCATTGGGAGGAATAGAAAACAATTCGATGGCCATGAAGGACAAAGAATGGGAGGTTCTTGACAGAAAGGCACTAGGAACGATATGGTTGAGCCTAGAAGCGTCGATGGACTTCAATATTTCAAAATGACAATGAAGGAGATGATGGATGCATTGGCTAAACTGTATGAAAAACCCTTGGTGTCCATTAAGTTATTTCTAATAAAGTAATTATTTAATATGAAGATATCAGAAGGTGGGTCTGTTGAAGATCATTTAAATGAATTAATATGGTTACTAATTAGCTAAGTTTTGTAAAAGTGGACTTTGATGATGAGGTCAGGGCTCTTCTAATCATGTTCTCATTAATAGAAAGCTGGAATGGCTTGGTCATGGCTATAAGTAACTCTGTCTCTGGTTCAAACACTCTAAAATTTTATGGTGTTGTTGGTGTTATCCTTAGTGAGAAAATGTGATGGAAAAGAACAGGTGAGACATCAGGTAATGCGTTAAATATGGATAACATGGGAAGACAAAAGGATAGAGGAAAGGGCTTAGGGAACCGCATGAATTATAGGAAGGGTATATCCAAATCCAAACTGGGAAGATAGAGTGTTGGAATTGTGGGAAGAAAGGACATTTGAAGAAATATTGTAGAGATCTAAAGAAACAAAGAGATGGGCAGCAGGAAAAATATTTAGGAAGCAAATGCAACAAGTGGTGTGTTACAAGATGCTTTGATTCTTTCTGTAGATAATATTTCTGAGTCTTGGGTAGTATATTTAGGGGCTTCATTCCATGCCACACCCTATATGAAACATTTTCTATATTATGTTCAAGGTGATTTTGAACAGGTTCATTTGGGTGATGATGCACCATGCAAAATTGTTGGAAAAGGTAAGGTACAAATAAAGAAAAAGAATGGAAACCAATGGTTGTTGAAAGAGGTAAGACATGTTCCAGATATAAGGAAAAATATGATTTCAATAGGACAGTTGGAAAGTGAATGTTGTATATATATATTTACAAATAAGGCATGGAAGGTCACCAAAGGATCATTGGTGATAGCAAAAGGAGAGAAGGTAGGTACATTGTATTTATGTACTGGTAATATTGATTCTTCTATCTCTTTAGCTTCTACAGGAGTGGATACAACACTTTGGAATCATAGGCTTGGAAACATGAGTGAGAAGGGGATGCAAATTGATCCATATGGATATTGGTGGCCACCCACTTTTTCCAACTGGCTCAAAACAATTTTCTGACAATTTTGGCAATTTACTATTCTTAGCAGTTTTAACTTCTGGGGCCATTTTGATGGCCTAAATGAAGGTTTTTTTAGATTGATATCCTTAATGAGAGCTCAAGGCATGATTGAGCCCCCAAAATGAATCTCCTCTATGATACCTTTCCAATGGGCTATCACATGCCTAAAACGGAGATCGTATGCAAACATTACGACCTTGGGAAGTTGATGTACTAACTTACCCAAACGGGGCCCACATGACTTTTGGTGCTTCATCTCCTAGGGTTAGGTTTTTGGATGTCTAGGGTTTTTGGAATTCTTGTTTATTGTAAAAATTTCTTCAGAGCCTCATTGTAATCTTCTTCTTGTGAATGCGCGCATCCATCACATCTCTTCTCAAAGATAAGTCGCCACCATTCCAGCAAGCTTGTTTCCGCTACATTTTATAGTTTCAACTTATTTTGTTATTGAATAGAAAACTAGTTTTACTGTATCTCTGTTATTTTTTGTTAAGTGCCTGTTAATAATTTGTATTCATTTCATTCTTCTCATAAAATCCATATCAGTGGTATTAGAGTGGTTTACTCCTTGTTGTCTTAATGCATGTCCCCAACAAGGTAGGAGTACAAAGAGTTGGGTCTCGAGCTTGTTTCTCTTGAGGACGGAAGCTATCGCATGCCCAAGTGACCTCTCATGGTAGGGGAAAAGAAAGATGATGGGATAGGAGATCCTTTCAAACTGTTGATTGAGGAAGCCCTCATGCAACAGAGGAAAAAGATGATGGATAGTTTAGTGCAAATCCTTCGGCGGCTACCAACAGGCGACGCATCTTCTTTGAACGGAGGCGCCGCCACCTTAAATGTACAAATAAACTTCGATATTCCTATATTTGAAGGTCAGATAGATGTAGATGTTGTAGACAAGTGGTTTAATCTACTAGAAGGGTATTTTTTTGTCCATAACTTTTCGAATAGAGAAAAGATTACTTTTGCGCTCCTCAAAGTCGTTCCCCGTGTAAAAGATTGATGGAAAACTTTATGTGAGCAAAAGGAAACAAAGGAAAGCTCATTATTTTCAGTCACGACCACCTGGGAATCCCTCAGGGATGCTACTAAGGAACAATACTACCCTGTCAGAAGTTATGACGACCTATATACCAAATGGACCACACTACGGCAAGAAAGAGACCAAGCAATGCCCAATTTCACAAATATCTTCCATACCTTGCGCACCAAGATGGGTATCAAAGATTCAGAGTGACATCTAGTTCTCAAGTATTATGGTGCTCTGCATAGATACATCTATATTGAAATGGAAATTCTAGACATCTCATCCTTGGGCATGGCCTACCGACATGCCATCAAAATTGAACAGAAGCTCAAACAAAAGATGCGGTAATTTGGGCCTGGAAACCCCTCACTACAAAAGCTGGGAAAGGGTGGCTCCAACCCATAGAACAAAGGATAGAGTAAATATGGATAGTATTAGGACAACCAGTCTAATCTACAAGAAAATAAGGACACCAGAAAGACAAATAAATATATCGAGAAGTGGTGCGACTTCCATAAGATCCCTTGGCATAACATTGCTGACTGCCGCTCAAAGCAGTCGTTGGTCGCTGAAGTGAAAGCCTCTAAATCAGATGTGGATTCTGAATCTAAGCTAGAACTAGAAAGGGGAAGATGGATCATTGACACGGAACCCAGTGCCACTGTTGCTACCACCAAGCTCCATCTTGGTGAACCAGACGAGCCAAAAGAAGGAGAGCACCTCTTCCATTCACAGATGTGGGTAAAAGGCACCCCGCTACACTTCATCGTTGATAGCAGTAGCTAGAAGAAACTCATCTCAACAGAGGTTGTCAAGTGGCTCACCCTACCAACAACGTCACACCCACAATGCTACACCATTAGATGGCTCCACCAAGGAAGCGATCTCCACGTCAACCAATAGTGTCGACTATCGTACGACATCAAGCCCTTCAAAGATGAGGTGTTATGTGATGTTTCTCCTCTCGAAGCTTGTGATGTTATTTTGGGCTAACCTTATTTATGGAAATGTCATGTTGTATATGAGTCTAGGCCTCATAGTGTTATTATTACTTTGAATAGGAAATTGTAAAGGATACCCGAGGCAGTCCCACCTAGTGCTATTTCCTTGATCTCTACTAAGAAATGCAAGAACGTTATCTCTCATATGGGGAAGTTTGTCTTCTTCATGATTCGCTCTTAGAATAAGCGAAATATCATAGACACATCCAAGGTTTCTGCGGCCGACCTCTTCACACAGCAGAAGCAAGTAGATAAGGTCGTGGAAGAATACTCGAATATCTTCTCCTCACCTACAGGGGTACCTCTATACTGCCAGGTCAAGCACCCCATTGATCTGACCCCCGGTGTACCACTTTCCAATGGGCTAGTATATCACCGCTCTTTGTTAGAGAATGAGGAAATCAAGCGACAGATCCAAGAACTTCTCCATAAGGGGCACATCCATCCTAGCTTATCACCTTGCGGGAGCCCAATCATGCTAGTACAGAAGAAAGATGGAACCTGGAGACTCTATATTGATTACCAGTCT
>JASDQU010192226.1:6126-20019 GCA_032191745.1 Picea mariana | reverse complement strand
AATGGAGCTTATGCACAACTCGTACATGAGCCCAATCAAGCCGAGTGTTGTCACCATGCTTTGATACCACTTTGTCACATACCCACTATGAAAAACAAACTTTTTCGTTGATTTCTCAACAATCAGAATCCCTGAAGTCCTACGGGGCTTAGCACAGGTTAGCTCTTTCCTTTTTCCACCTCCATGTGGTTGTAGTTCACGACTATGGGCCGAATCAGCACGGCATCTTTTTGCACTTCGCGACTCAGTGCTACCGGAACATCGAGTCGCTCGACTCTTCAAACCCCGAAGCTTGAAACAGCAAAACGTCGAACCCCAATGGGGCTAGCGAGGGGCAAGTTTATCTCTTGGGGTATTTTCTACGTGACCCTATACTGTGTCCACACGCTTAAGCCATCCAAGAGCTTATCGGCTTTTCGTGATTCGGGGAATTGCAATACACGGCTTCTACCTTTCCCCATTCAAATCCCTCAAAACTTTCAAGGTCACCAAAGTTTGCCTCTGAAGGGAGATCGATGGTCGTAAGCCTCCGCTGATCTAGTGGTATGGATCCTTTCGAGGTTTCGGTACTTGGGAGTTTGAAATGCAACGACTCCAAGACTCTTCGTCATTCAAATCTTTGAATTCTGATATGGAAAGTTGTGTAAGAGATCGACGACTCTTAGGATCATGGATCCAATAGTCCATGGGATTTAGAGTATCAGGATTTCATGACTCGCGAAGGCAAGGTTTCTTGGATTTTGGTTCCCCGGATGTCGAAACGCCGAAACGTCGATTGACAGCCACGTGTCCCTTCGATGGATGGTGGCGACCCTCAACCAAGATTGACGTTCGTGGTCCTTTTGGGATGATCAACGATCATGATCAAATCCCATCTTTTCTCAATCTTAATTACACCTCATGCCATTTCGAGGCTTCGGTGATCGGAATTTCACGACTCGTGAAGACAAGGGTTCTTTTCCCTTTTGTTTCCCGGGTGCCGAAACGCCGAAGCGCTTACCAACAGCCACGTGTTCTCTATAGATGGACGGTCCAGGCACTTCCATGGACCATGGGGTCTATGGTCCCGATTCCTTCATCTCTTGCAAGGGAAAAAGGGGGTCGTGGCATTAATGCCTGTGTCTCTTTCTTAAATCAAATGGTCATTACAGACCTTGGGATCCTCCGAAGGGATACTATTCGTGCATTGCTTGCAAACGTGAAGAGGGGTCGAGTAATTATCATCCACGTGTCCTCCCTCAGATGAACGGTCCTTGTTGTTTCATGATTTCGCAACTTGTGACCCCCAGTGACGCAAATCCTTTGTCAACTCGAATCCCCGGTATCCGAAATACCAATGGACTCTCGATCTCTACCACGTGTCCTTCACAGATGGATGGTCTAGATCTATATCAAGACTTTCACCATGGAGTGTCTCGATCCCTTGTCATCAGGACTCCTGGAATCCCAAATTTTGAATCCTCGATACTGACTCCTCTCTCGGGACTTTCGCCCTTGTTCACGAGGGCTTAACCCTCATGCATCTCTTAATAGATCCAACGGCTGTTGGGTTCTCCAGTCGAGATATGACGGCTCAGACAGCTTCCAAACTTGTGCATTCTCCCATAACTTCTTGGACGTGGAAAAATCAACGGTCCAGATGTTCTCGTGGACCTTGGGGATCTACAATCCCGATTTTCTCACTATTCACGAAGATAGAGGAAAAGGGTCAAGGTATGTAACGCCCTTGTTTATTTCGTCAATCTAACAGTCGTGAATGACCATGGATCTTCCGACGAGATCTCGTTCGTCGATCGATACTTATCCCTATGCTGCTACTTCAGGATCTTAAGAGGGTCATTCCTCCTCGTACATGGTTGTTAAGACTTGCACATTCAAGTCTTTTTTCCAGGTTCTTGGTAAACCTTTCCAAGGAGGGAATCTCTGTGAAGAGATCTATTCTAAGGCATTCCTGGAGACAGATAAGGGGAAACAAATTCTCGAGAATGGACTGGAAGTCTGTCTTGGTTCAACTTATGCATAATTAAATTCATTTATCAACATAAGCCATGCGTGGTTTTTCTGTTATAAGCATACATCTACCATTTCTTATCAAAACACTACACAGACATTCTTATACTGTAATCGTTCACAATTTCACAGTTTATGAGCATATATGTCAGTATATGAATTTCAAGATGCAATATGTAAAACACTTATCAGAAATAACACCAGAAGTGAGTGCAACTACTAAGAGGGGTGCTCGTTTCCACCCAACCGTAGGCTCAGCAACTCCCAGCAGATTTCCCACTAGCCACCCCCAAGCTGAGACCACGATGATGTGAGACTGCGTCTCTGTTTTCCAATGACCAGGAGCAAAGGTTACTCTCCTTCCTCTCTACTATCACCCACTCTGCATATAGCTAGAGTTCTCTTTCTCCCCTCACGTCTGCCCCCAATCGCTTCTCCCCCCATGCCTTATCCTCTTGCGAGGTTGCGTGTGGCGCGATTTCCCTCGCGCTGGTCAGGCCTGACGGCTCTACGGATGGGTGGTTCACCTCCCCATCCCTCATTAACTCCTGAGGATCCATCCAGCTACCAGCCTGAAAGGCATTTAATTCGGGGCCAACGAGTCGCTTTTGGTTCTCCGGGCCAGTGGAGTCCAAATACAGTATTGATTTTCGGAGGAAGTTAACGCCACGTTTCCAGATGCCTTCCACCGCCTTTCTGCAGCCATCATGGTCTCTTTTTCATCATATCACCTCTCAGCAGTCCTTCAATATAAATTCATAATATTATTCACATTCATCAACCTTTTCCACAAGGTCCATTCACATCACATATTCACATTTCTGAGTTTGCCACAGTTCTTGGCCAGTCCAGTTATTTTTACAAACTGGGGGAAACAGGGTGTTACAACAAACTATATAAAATCCTTAGAAATTTAAATATTTTTACAAAAATATTGCCAAACATTTATAATTGGCATATCAAGGATTACTAAGATTCGCCAAGGATTCTATGTTTTAAAATAAATTTCCATCCTTAAAATCATCCCTACTCACAAGGAGGCTCTTGAGTAGTTTCTTCATGAGAAGGATGTGTAGTCTCTTTTAGATGTGAGTTTGTAGTGGCTTCCTCTAAAATTTCCTCAGGAATGTAGGATGGGATCATATCTATCATAAATATTTTATGTTCCTTATATTGATTCTCTTTGAAAATTTTTTATCAAAATGATAGTACATGCCTAGACATTGACGTTCCACTACTTCTACCAAGGTTACCCTGTCAACTCTGAGGTTATGAGGAGGTGGAGAAAACATAAAAGGAGGACATTATAATGGAAAATAAGTAGGTCATTTGGTCTAGGAAGTTACCAAAACCTACACTTATCTAACTAAGAGGTCGCCAAATGGTAAGTTCATAATATTAATAAGTTCATTGGCTTAGAATTCAAGTGGATTTCAAGTGGATTTCAAGGAGATCATAAAAAAACTGAATTACTAATTAACTATTAGGCCCAACAATAATGAAAAAAAATAAAATATTAATTAATCATTAGGTCCAACAAAAATTCTCTAAAATTACAGTGAATCAATCACATGACTATGATATTTTTTGGTTTAGGTGACACTTACGGTTAAGAGGACTACCTTAGCATAGAAGCACTACTACTTGGGAACCTAGTGCTTAATATAATTTATTGTTAGGATATTATTTAGACACTTAGGATTTAGTTAAGATCAACTTGGTCTAATGTTTTGTTAGGTAAAAGTGTGTTTCTTAGTGTGTTTCTTTAGTATGCATTAGTATGCATTTGTAGTTAGGAAATTTGATGGTCACGATATGTTCCCGACATAGAGTGATTTGACAATTCATATTCTCCTCGATCCTAATGACTACATCGATTCATGGCTTAACACCTGATTGTTCCATGATCTCTATTTAAAGAGAATGGAGGTTCATTTTACAATTATCGATTGTGAGAAACTCTCTTGTAAAATCTCTCTATAATATTTTTCTTTTGCATTAATAAATTGCTCCAAGTGGTTGTGTTGGTTGGGGTCATGGATGTTCCACCATAGGGGTTCTACCACGTTAAAATATCAGTGTGTTGATATTTTATTGTGTTGTGTGAGTGGCTATTAAATGTGTTCATCCTCTGTTGGAATACATGTGTTTTTTAACATGGTATCAGAGCCTGTTTGAAGACACCCTCCCATTGTAGATCGAGATCGTGAATCCGAGTTGCCTCATCTCTGGTTTCTGCCATTTTCGTACATTTCAGGGCTAAGAGGACTATTCCATTGCATCTAGAGTGCTCATTTCAGTTAGGAACTCTTTTTCATTTCACTCAAAAAGGTTTTTGTTTTCCCAAGATACGGCCATTTCAGTCAGATCCGGAGCTATAAAGCTTGAATACGCCCTTTTTGAATTTTTGCAGAGTATTATTTCGGTTTTATTTTGATTTTATATTGTTTGTTTCCAAGTTTTTACTCTTTTATATCTGTGTACTCTCTTTGTCTCGCGCCCTATGTGATTTTGGAAAATCAGAAACAGATAGGAAAAGGTGCATTTTCCGGGCAAGCTAACCGAGATCTAACCATTGTTGTCGAACATGTATCAAAGTAAAAAACAATGGTAAATGCAAGTCAGGAAGCCTTGTGGCTTTGAAAGATCCTTTCAAAGTTTGGATTCTAGTAGCAGCATCCGACCAGCCTTTGGTGTGACAATCAGAGTTCCATCAAGCTCGCCAAAGACCTAGTTCAACATCAGCGCAGCAAACACATCGAACTACACTTGGTCAAGTTATTGAAATGCTCTTTTTCCCTATAGAAGATCAAGTTGCAGAAATTTCACAAATTCTCTTGCAGAAGCGAAGTTTTCCAAACTTCAATCTATGTTAGGCCTTAAGGAAGTTTTCATTAAGGGGGGATAGGCTCTAATTCCTACTTCCTTCTCCTATTGTGTCACTATTGTAAATCCTTCAATCATATCCCAAGTTGTTCTTAAGGGGGGATGTTAGGATATTTAGACACTTAGGAGTTAGTTAAGATCTACTTGATCTAATGTGTCGTTAGGTAAAAGTGTGTTTCTTTAGTATGCATTAGTATGCATTTGTAGTTAGTAAATCCAATGGTCACGATATGTTCTCGACATAGAGTGATCTGACGGTTCATATTCTCCTCGATCTTAATGGCTACATTTATCTATGGCTTAGCACTTGATTGTTCCATGATCTCTATTTAAAGAGAATGGAGGGTCATTTGTCGATGATAGATTGTGAGAAAATCTCTTGTAAAATCTTTATGTAATATTTTTCATTTGCATTAATAAATTGCTCCAAGTGGTCGCGTTGGTTGGGGTCGTGGATGTTTCCCCGTAGGGGTTTTACCACGTCAAAATATCCGTGTGTTTATATTTGATCAGGTTGTGTGAGTGGTTACTGAAGGTGTTCATCCTCTGTTGGAATACATGTGTTTTCGAATAGCTACATGTCTACAAGTGTTATTGTTTTTCACATCTCCAAGAAGAAATAAAAAGGGCTATTGTTATTGTCATTTTATTCCTTAGACATTCCAAGTTATTTTAGTTCATCTATTCTTCAATTCCAAAAACGTATTATTTATACATACTAGAATCAACTTTAGTGATGGAAAACTTGGAGCGTTGTTGTTGTAATAACTTGTCACCATCAAAACTTCAAACAATTAAAGCATGAACAAACTATTATGACATGTGCAATACGCATGAATAATAACTTCACAATATTTTGCAAGAAATCATAGCAATGACGTCTCTAACTAACATTAAATATACTTCTTGAATTAGATATAGAAGAAACCAAATAGATGGTGCTATGAAAAAAAAATCCAACTAAAAATATAATCACATATTTATGTTCTTGGTGGAGTTAAAAATATGTTCCTAATACAATATCCATGGACTTATGCCCAATTTGGATTTAATTTCTTTATGGGCTTCATTTTTTTTTTTATGTGTGGGGTCTAACCACCACATAGCCTTTTATAGGCATGACTAACCACCACGTAGGGTACCCATTAAGGGTATATCGAAAATCTCACTTAAGGGGACCTCTTCACCGAAAGAAAAAGAAATGGTGGATACAGGGCAACATGAGGTGTAATATTTGAAACCAGAAAAGAACAAAATTGAAACCTTGGAAGAATAACATAGTGTTGTGAGAACACAACATCCCCACCAAAACTAAATTGAAACCTCGGAAGAATAACATAGAGTTGTGAGAACACAATAGCCCCACCAAAACTATTAGTTTCGGTGGAAGCCCATACTACCAAAAATTTGGCAAGGCACTACTCTTTACCTACCTGATTATTTATTCACTTACAATCTTAATTTTTGCATATGGTCACTGAAGCCAAAATGAAGAAACTCTTCATTAACATTCAATTTTATCATTTTGGACCCTTCATACATTGTTAAACAAGCTTCATCCCCTCCTTTTTCGATTCACATGACCTTATTCTTTACCTTTTCGTCGTCACCTTACTCCCCACTCTTTAAGAAACCAAAATCCCAACAACGATGCCTTTACAATGACGTCATCAGAGAAAAATAGTCAAAGATGACCTTTATTAAGCTTTCCTTAAACATCGACGATGAAGTGCTCCTTTTTATAAATCCATATCATCATCCAAAGGGCATGATAGGATTGGTTCCTAAGCCTATGTTAACGGGATTTTTATTTTTAACTTACTTGGGTCCCTTTTGCCTGTCACTTCATGGTATCACCTTTATGCCTACACGTGGAGACCTCCCACTCACTGATTATTTTCAGCGAAACCTTCTCATCGTTGGTAAGTACTTTGAGTTCATGCCTCTCTTCTTGCATTTGCAAAATTTTGATGATGAAACTGCTTAAACAAATCGTTGACTATCAAACCTTAGTTTCATCCTACGACTGAGATCTATCTAGCAATCGTTGAATACATCGTAGCCGTTAAAATTACACATCCCCTTGACCTGGAAAACACGGATATTTTAATGTGATACCACAATGATTAAGGAGAGTATTTATTTTAAGAGACCAGATTAAGAAGTTTGTAATCTTATCGCCAACCTTTAGCACTTTCCTCGAGGATAATGAAAAACTTAAATTTGTCATCATTGGAAGATGGATCTACAATATATATCAAAGAAGATTTTTCCTTCATCCTATCAGTTCCACTCCTTCGTCGATACGTTTAATGTTCATGATCTTTGTATTATCTACACAAAAATTTATGGCACCACGTACGACTCTAACTCAGTCAGGGTTGTAATGCATTTTGTTCATTAATTTCAAAAGGACTAGGAGGAAATTTGGGAAGCGTTAAAAAATTGTGGAGACTTAACTTACCCTACTTGTATGTATTACCACCAAGGAGAGTAGACGTTATTGTTGCAAAAGTATGGTCAATTTCTCTATCGATTATTATCTATGGTCTGCAGGTAAGTGTTTCATAAATTATTTAGCATATTTTATCTGTATCACTATGGTAGTATGCTTATTTGCTTAATTTCATGGTTTACACAGGTGGTGAAAAGTCTCAGATGCTAACCAAAAAAGGGAAACTCCAAACATTTTTCTTTCTTGTTCATGCCACAGTTCCAGAGTCTTTCAACATCTCCGATGCAAACAGGCATGATGGGATGGAACATTACCTCAACTATTATGATATTTATGACATGTTCCAAAATGAAAGATTCCCATGTGATGATCTAGACATTTATGAATACAAAAATATCCTCAAAAGAAGCATGCACACAATAGTTGCTTCCCCGGAACTATTTCCTTATAATGATGTTGTAAGATGGTGTTTTTCACATTTATAGAAAGACATTGGATTAATAGTCAATGCTTCGGGCCTCCCAATTGCATCTCTCAATATAGAATATGTCAAGGATCGATATAAGACTTCGCAACCCACTGTTGCATTGAATGAATCATTCATGGACAAGTCTGGGATTGATCACAATGATTTTGAAACCCATATGGAAGATTGGTTCTTCAATGAAGAATGGCCATCAAAAAAGGGAGAAAGAAATTTCCTAGCACGATATTTAAAAAACCCTTATAGGATTCTAAATTCTATGATTCTACAGACTCTGTGGTGAGAAGACCAGTACCCATTTTAGGATGGAATGGTTTCCTATGGCCTACACAGTGGTTAAAACTGACCAAGATTTCAATTGGGAAAGCATCCTATCATTATGCATTGCAAATCATGTTTTGGACCCCAAAGGTATGAAACATCTTATTTTTTACATGTCATCATATCTTATAGATGCAATTTATGTAGCCAATTGTTTCCCTACATTTAATTGGGCTTTGACCCCAGATCAAAGCCCTATCCATCTTTATTGTTCTCAATTATGGGAAGCTAACTACATAGAGCATTTTTATGATATTTGTGACTATATTCTTGCCCCCTTGCATAAGGCCATCTTTGGTTTTTTCCCACATAGGATATCCCTAGGAGCTATCAAATCCATAAAAGGAAACGAGAACTGGTACATGAAGAAGTATTATACCTATGTCATGATATTCAGAGCCATGGTATCACCACATTTTTTACCCAAATATGTACTTGATAAACTACTAGCAAGAGAAATAGGCTATCATACAATGGAAAAGGGAGTTATTGCTTATTTATCAGAGAACAACAAAAGGTATTGGCCCATTTTTCCTCTTCACATAGGCACGTTTTCTCTGCAAAATAAGAAACCAACTGAAAAGGAGGTTGATGTCCTAAAGGAGTTGTGTATTTGTGTTGGAGAACCAAAATCTCATGACCCACAAAATGTAGTATATGAACATATGAGGGTCATTAAATTGGCACCACATATTGTGCATGAATGCAAGTTTGCAGAATACATATTTCAGGGAGACTTATATTTTGAAGAGGCAGTAGAGAGACTCACCACCGAAGCAGCCTGAAAATAGCTAAGGAAAGAAGAAGATTGTTCAAAAACATAGGTATTCCAACAAATCACAAACACCTTTGGTAACCACTCACATAACCAAATCAAAGATCAACAGATCGATGTTTTCACATGGTAAAACCCCTATGGGGAAAAAACCACGACCCCAGCCAATGCGGATACTTGGAGCAGATTATTAATGCAAAATAAAAATACTACAGAGAGATTTTACAAGAGATTTTCTCACAATCGATCATCGGCAAATGACCCTCCGTACTCTTTAAATAGAGATCATGGACCAATCGGGTGTTAATCCATAGATCAAAGGTCGTTAAGATCGAGAAGAGTATGAACCGTTGGATCACTCTATGTCAGGAATATATCGTGACCGTTGGATTTCCTAACTACAAATGCATACTAATGCATACTTAAGAAACACACTTTTACCTAACGACACATTAGACCAAGATCTTAACTAACTTCTAAGTGTATAAATATCCTAACATTCGCCCTTAAGAACAACTTGGGATATGATTGAAGGATTTATAATGTTGACACAATAAGAGAAGGAAGGAGGCATTAGAGACTATCCCCCCTTAATGACAACTTCCTAAACTCCTAACATAGATCAAAGTTTGGAAAACTTCTCCTCTGTATGAGACTTTGTGAAAATGTCTGGAACTTGATCTTCTATAGGGAAAAAGAGCACTTAAATAACTTGATCATGAATGAGCTTTCTGATGAAGTGCATGTGTAGCTCAATGTGATTGTTGCGCTGATGTTGAACTGGGTATTTGGAAAGCTTGATGGCACTCGGATTGTCGCACCAAAGGCTGGTCTGATGTTGTTTCTTGAATCCAGGCTCTAAAAGGATATGTCAAAGCCACAAGGCTTCATATATTGCATTTATCGCTTCTCAGTACTCTTCTTCTGCTGAACAAAGTGAAATAGCTTGTCTTTTCTTATAGGACCAAGTGGCAGGTCCTGAACCAAGGCTGAAAACATAACCTGCAGTATACTTTCGATCATCAGGTTTGTCAGCCCAATCTGAATCAGTGAAACCAACCAATAAAGGATTCCCCCCTGAACTATAATGTATCTTGAACTAAATTGTACCACGGACATAGAAAAGTATCCTTTTAGTTGTTTTGCAATGGCTTTCATGGCTTGTTTTCATATACTGGGAAACAAGACCAATAGCAAAGGAAATATCAGGACATGTATGAGTCAATTATAAGAGGCTACCAACTAACTGATGGTACAGGGTGGCATCAATTCAGAAGAAGTATAGGTAGCAGTAAGCTTGACTCCAGACTAGAAGGGAGAAGGGGTTGGTTTACAATCATCCATGTAAAAGCGATGAAGGTCACAAGCATACTTAGACTGGGAAAGAAAAATTTCTTCATTGGTTTGCAAAACTTGGAGGACAAGGAAATAGTGCAAAAATCCTAAGTATGTCATTTCAAATTTCTTCTTAAGGTTGGTTTTCACATGGTTTAAAATTTTGAGTCACTACTAGTAAGGATAAGGTCATCAATATAAAGGACAAGGATTATGAGATGGCTTCCTACTTTCTTTCTATAGACATTAGGATCAGAATGGCATCTGGAGAATCCATTCGCAATAAGAAAGTTGTCCATTTTGGCATACCAAGCTCGGGGAGATTTCTTGAGACTAGAAAGAGATTTCTTAAGGCGAAAAACAAGGCTAGAGTCATTCTAGACATAGCTAGGAGCTTGTTCCATGTAGATTTATTCTTGCAAATGTTTGTGCAAGAAGGTGGATTTAACATCCATCTGATGGACCTCCCATTTATGTGAGGAATCAAGAGCAAGAACAAGTTGGATGGAATTCATTTTGGCTATAGGGGCAAAGGTTTCATTATAGTCAATTCCTTCAACTTGGGAAAATCCTTCGACAACTAACTGAGCCTTGTGTCTTTAAACACTTCCATCTGATGCATACTTAGTTTTGTAGACCCATTTACATCTGACAAGTTTTCTTCCTTTTGGAAGAGGTGCAATATCCCAAGTATCATTTTCCATTAAAGAACGATACTCTTAATTCATTGTTGTATCCCAATCTATATGACCTGAAGCTTCTGCAAATGTCTCTAGATCATGAGTCTCTGAAACTTGAGCCAAAAGAGAATAGGCTCATTGGAACTGTGAACATGTCTGACACTGATATGAATGATCACTGACAAGATCACCAATTTCTTCTCATGTTGAACGGACCCATCTAGGAAGCGGTGGAATTGGTGTTGGTTCAGGTTCAAAGGACTCATTTGGATGAAGGTGAGAAGGCAGAGGTCGATTTTCATCCTCATTGTCATCATCTAAAGAAAAAACCAGAATAGAAGAAGGCACAAACGTCGAAGATGACTCACAGGCCAAAGAAGGCACAACCGTCGAATTAGGATCGCAGGCCAAAGAAGGCACAAACGCCGAATTAGGCTCGTGGGCCAAGAGATTTTCATCAAATTTAACATCTCTTATAATAATAATTTAATTACAATGTGTTTGAAGAAGTCTATAACCCTTGACATATTCAGAATAACCAACAAATATACACTTCTCACTTTTAGGCTGCAATGCTTTCCTTTTCTCATCAGGAATGTGAGCCCATGCTATACTACCAAATACACAGAAGTGACTTACATCTGGCTTAATTTTAGTCCATGCTTCTTCCGGTGTTATATTTTTAAGAGCCTTTGTGGGAGTGTGATTTACTATGTAATTTGCACAGTTGATGGCTTCCACCCAATACTTTAGACATAATCCCTTAGATTGGATCATACAATTAGCCATTTCTTTTAATGTGCGGTTCTTTCTCTCAGCAACACCATTTTGTTGTGGTGTATATGGAACGGTGTGTTGCATTTGGATTCCCTGTGTAGTACAGTAACTTGTAAAATTATTGTTCACATATTCACCTCCATTATATGTTTTTAACCTTTGAATTTGATGTCCATATTGCTTTTCTACAAGGGCCTTGTAGGCCAAAAACTTGTCAAAAACTTCACTCTTAAGTTTTAAGAAGTAAACCCAAGTACATATGGAAAAGCCATCAATGAAAGTTAAGAAATACTTGCACCCAAAAAAAGAAGGAGAAGAAAGTGGACCACACAAATCACTATGAACAAACTGCAAAGGACCCGAGGCATGTCAAGAGCTATGTTTGTCAAAACTTTTCCAATGATGTTTTCCGAGAACACAACCAGCAAAAACACCATCTCTACATGAAACAAGAGGAAGACCAATCACCATCTATTGATTACTTAGTTGTTGCAATGAGTGATAGTTTAGATGAACAAACCACTCATGCCAAAGTTTTCTCAAGCCATCGCTATGAGCAACAAAAATTAATGAAAAAGATGATGACCCAAAGTTGTCAAACTTGTACAACCTGGTATTATAATCAACAATTACAATTGCAAGAACATGCTTAGGATCTTTTAGATCCTTGATTACAACTTGGTGAGGTGAAAACTCTACGGTTTTACCTTCACATGAATGAGTGATTTGATATACTGATAGAAGGTTACAAGAAATACTTGGAACACATAATACATCATTGAAATGACCATTTTCTATTTGAATTGTTCCATATCCTTAAACACTAAGAGATCTATCATCACCAAAAAATAGTTTCTTGGTGTTACATTCATTTAGAGTAGAAAATATGTCTCTATCCTTAGCCATATGGTAAGATGGTCCAGAATCAATAAGCCACTCATCAGAAGAAGAAGTAGAAGTTGTATTGAAGGAGAAACCAGAAGCATACAGTGCATGTCCATGAGAAGAAGAAGAAGTAGAATCAATATTGGTGTTGTGGTTTTTCATCACTACTTCTAAAGATGACATCTTCTTGAAACATTTGGATGCATCATGACCATATTTATCACAAAAGTTGCAATGTTTGTCAATCTTCTTATTTTTATATTTTGCTCATTTGTCTCCATTAGGAGAAGAAGTTGTCTGAGTGGGTTTTGGACCCTTATATTTCCTGTTGTTGTGGCGATCATGTTGCTTCTTGGGATTCTTGGGTTTATCTTTCTGATGGACAACTAAGGCTTTGTTGGAGGGACATGCAGTGCTCATCACTCCAACTTTTACTATCTTATCTTTCTCTCTAATCAAAGCATCACAAAATTTCTCGAGACTGGGTTTTTGATAACCTGTTCCTAGAGCCTCTTGCATGGTATAAAAGGTAGATACAAACACAGAATATGCACTACCTAGCTTAGAAAGAATAAGATAGATGCAATGATCTTCTTCTATCTTTATCTTACATTCTTCACATAGAGTTGTAATTGTTTTAAACTTAGATAGATAGTCTTCAATGCAAGAACAATCACTTGGGCTTAAAGTTAGTACTTGATTTTCTGATTGTTGTGCTCGAATAATATTGTGTTTACCAAACACAGATTCAATCTTTTCCCAAACTTATTTAGGTTTATCAATTGATTGAAAATGAAAACTTGAATCAGGAGAGATGGACATTCTGATTAATCCACGTGCTTCGACATTCCTATTATCCCATTTGGCTTTCTTATCAGCATCAGTGGGTGTTGTTTCCTTTCCCAAGGTAATTCAGTACAAGTCTTTACTTCCTAATAAATCCTCCATATGGGATTTCCATTGGAAGTAGTTGGTGTTGGTAAGTAAGAGATTACTTGTAGAATCCATATTAAATGTGCAGATAATATGGATTTAAAAACTGAAACTGATGATCTAAATGGAAAGAGCTCGAAAAGTTGTGCGGTTTTAAAAAAAACGGCACTAAAAATGTGTTGAAAAAATACTGAGAGGGGGGGTGAATCAGTATTTTGAGCTATTAACAATTTTTCACTTTTCTTTCACTGAAAAATCTTAGTCTACTTTATAGAGACCAGTTGTTGTATATTCTTATGAAAACAGTAGTGCATCCAGAGATCATATTATGGATTTCTTCATTCATCAGATG